>JAJAGP010003429.1:0-74052 GCA_025084515.1 Ancistrus triradiatus
AGTCCTAAAAGTAGATAAAGAGAACCCAGTTAAACAAATGAGCCAAAAATATTATACTTTGTCATTTATTTATTGAGGAAAATGATCCAATATTAGTGAGTGGCAAAAGTATGTCAACCTCTAGGATTAACAGTTAATTTGAAGGTGAAATTAGAGTCAGGTGTTTTCAACCAATGGGATGACAATCAGGTGTGAGTGGGCACCCTGTTTTATTTAAAGAACAGGGATCTATCAAAGTCTGCTCTTCACAAGACATGTCTGTGGAAGTGTATCATGGCACGAACAAAGGAGATTTCTGAGGAGCTCAGAAAAAGAGTTGTTGATGCTCATCAGGCTGGAAAAGGTTACAAAACCATCTCTAAAGAGTTTGGACTCCACCAATCCACAGTCAGACAGATTGTGTACTAGGAGTGGTCGCCCAACAAAGATCATTTAATCATTTAATGATTAAAAGCATGAATAAAGCCTATACTAAAAAAGAAATAAATACAGTACTAATAAATAACTTAACTAATTAACTAAGTGAAATGTAAAGACATGAAATAGGTGACAATAAAATGAAACTACTGAGCCACTGAGGCGAACGATCTTATCACTGGGACAACAGCACCAAGACTGAGGGGGTGACTGAAATCACATGACTGATATAATATACATATACATAATATACATAATATGCTTATCACCGCACCCCAAGTTCTTCTTCTTCTTTTGGGTTTTATGGTGATTGGCATAATGTATTGTTGCATTATCGCCACCGACTGGACTGGATTATGTGCATCGTCTTTGGAATATCGCACCATTGAGTGTTTTATTTAGGGTGTTGTACTCTGCTAAGCACTACAAGCACTGTGCTGGCTTCACCGACATCACATATACCTGGAAGCGCCAGGTGTCGGTCATTTGACCGCTGTGACATCCAACGAGTAGCGCTGTCCTTGATTTACCTACTTAAAGTGTTTAAAATGTGACACTGCATTGCCTGTTCTGGAAATAGTGTTTCTTCAAGTGGACTCATTCCCTCTTGGTTGTGTGCAGCCATCAAGGTATGTTTATTTATGTTTATTTCCATTGTGCATGTTTATATTTTGGTTCTACAGTGTGTGATCGTTAATGTGTGCCTGTAACTGAAGAACCATGGTGTTGTGTATTTCCTGGAGGAAGAGCTGAACATGCTGTGTAGATGGGAGCATTCCATTCGGGTTTTCAGCGGTATCTCTGATGCATCTACATATCGTTTGCATGCAGTTTGTCTTGTGAAAATACCCTTTATATTTACATTAAAGTACCATAAAAAGACTATGTGACTAGGGTGGTGTCTAGTCAATGACATAAAGTTGCTAATACTTTAATAAAAATTCAAGTCGCTACAGAAATCCCTCCTGCTGGACCCTGACCAGGATGTGGGGGAGGGGGGTGTTAAATGAGGAACTCTCACTTTGGCTGGGCCACAAAAGGACAATCAGAGACTTGTCCTGAAGCCACTTCAGCATTGTCCTTGCTCTATTCATCACTAGTGTGATGAACCGTCGCCCCAGTCTGAAGTCGTGTGCACTCTGGAGCAAATTTTCTTGAAGGACCTCTCTGCATTTGGCTGCCTTTTCCTTCTCTTATTTCTGACAATTCTTTCCGTCCCAGCTCTGATCAGACATCCCTGTCTCAGCTGCTAAGAACTGCTGTCAGCATACCCTAGGGATGGTATTAGTCGGGCGATAAAGAGTACCTGGTGTTTGCCAGACATGGTGCTTGGAGTTGTGCCTAAAGACTCGGATTTTTATCTCAGCAGACCTGAGAGTCTTTTACTCTTGGTTTCAGAGTAGTTTAAAAGCCATTTGGCAAACTCCAATTGGTCTGTGATATGCCTTTTACTTAAGAGTGGCTTCCATCTACTATAAAGACCAGGGGCCATATTCATAAAGGTTGCAAGAATCCTCTTAGAGGGCTCCTAACTTGGGATAAAAAACACCTATTATGAGTTTTAGCTTAACATTGAGTTGGTTTGACCTATGTATGGTCTACTGATTCAGAAGCCATCTCAGAGCAACTCTGAGAAGACAAAACTTTGATCTTAGGGAGGAGGCGGGGCTGACCCAGTTGCTAGGGACGACCCATTTTTTTAAGATGGTAATTTGTTGTCACCCCACCTCCAACACACACACAAATAAAACCACTTGTAATTAGAGAAATATAGCCTATTATAAACCCTTACTTGAAATTACCAAATAAATAAAGTAGCTTACTTATTTCCTAAATTACTAATCTATTGGATAGCCTATGAACTGGAGAAAATGCAGCCCCTCCCTTCAGTTACAGTACTTTGACTGCTGTGGTGTCTAATCTATTTAACTAGTGGAGTTGGTTCATATGTACCATTCATTTTGGCCATTGTGGCATTGTTTCACTTGGTAGGAGATGTACTCCTTAGTCTCCTAAAAGTCCTCCTCCTCAACTCCTAACAGTTTTTCACCTTAGGAGTTCTTTTAGGGGTTAAGATGCTTTATGAATAACCTTTTATCTTTATTAGGGTCTACTCTAACTTTAAGAGGGACACGCCTATAGTTCTGAGATTTGTTTGTTAGAATTTCATCATTAGGAGCAAGCACTAATAATCTTTATGAATACAGAGTTTGAAACCTCTGTTAGAGTCAATGTTTGGTTCTTGGACCTTCCTGACAGAGGTCCTTATTAAGTAGACATTCAGTTTGATTGGAAGGCCAACACAAGGAAAGATCATTACAAGTTTATTGCAGATGTCTGTGGAAAGTTCCTTGGACTTCATGGCTTGGTTTTTGGCCTGACATGCAGATAGACAACTGTGTGCCTTTCTAAACTATGTCCAGTCAATACAGCTTGTCACATGTACACTCTAATCAGGATCTGGAGACATCTCAAGGATAATTAAAGCAAACATGCATTAATGCATCTGGGCTTGATTATGGAATGCCACAGCAAATGGTCTGGTACTTATTCAATTAAGAGATTTCACTTTACTACACTTTCCATCTACATGTCCTGGTGAGGGTCGTGGCAGGAGGAATCTTGGAATTCCCTGGGTGCATACAAAAGTACATCCTGGACATGGTGGCAGTCCATCACCTGACCTTCACATTGCAAGCCAATCCAGCGTTCAAACCCAGCTCCTCAGAAACTGCTTTTTCCAGCAGCTGACTCTTAACTGCTCTAATAAGAGCAAGACATGTATTTACTGTAATTTTTAATCAATTTGCAAGCGGCCATCTCTGGAGATGTGAGGCAACAACGCTAACTACATGCACCACTGTGCCGTAGTTAGCGTTTTGTATTTTGTAATTTGTTCATTTGGACTTTTTTTTAAAAGTGGCTATTTCAGTAAGTTTCTTGTGAGTTCACAGTAGGTCCAGAGCCTAATCTGGGAACAATGAGAACAAATGGAAAGTACACCATGCACATGTCTCCAGTCCTTTGTGGGTTATCACACACTCATTCAAAGAGCAGCCAGTCCACCCGATACCATGATTATGGGAGGTAGGAGGAAACTAGCTTACCGTGAGGAACATACTGAACTTCACAAGTAGCCTACAGTAATCATAGCAGCAACAATACATTCTGTCACCTATGTGTTTTATTTATTCATTTAAATATTAACATTATCTTCACTTTAGTGTGTGTACAATCATATTTAATTTTATTATACACTCATTGACAAAAATAACTCGCCAAGAAGGAGTTGTTGGAATCAAATTAAACTTCATGTGTGAATGTAATGATATATAAGTGATTACAATGTTAGAGGGAAAAGATAAGTTTATTTGGGAAAATTGTACAATTGAAAGGAGACTCTAGTACCCTGTTAGGCCACATCTAGCCTGGATACAAAGTGAGATACGGTTGGGCATTGGAGGCAAACAGGTTTGATCTTCAATCCAATCTTTGTGAGATTTAGCATATCTTGGCCTTTTTTACACTGTATCCCTTCCAAAAAAGTGGTTTCTTGGCTGCTAGCCTTCCTATAAGACCATTCCTGATCGAGCTACTTTGGATTTGGACTGTAGAAGGGTCAACTAGGCATCTAGATGCTACTATTGCTTAAATGGAGGGGGAAGTCACTAAATATTTGCCACTGTAGTGGTGTAATAAAGCTTCACTGCCGACTGGGTTCTAATTGTCTGACTGTATTATATGTGAAATAACTGATTTCTGATAACTGATTAATACACACAGGCTGGAATTTTTATCTTTATAATTTATGTTACTGGAAGGGTTCTGTGTTGCTGTGCACACCGAAGCAGTCAGCTCTTCTATCTTATTTAACCTTCTTCAGCTATTAGTGTGTAGTTACCAGGGCCAGAGCTCCATTCTTGGTTTCTTTCAGCAGCAATTCAGGTCTACGTTCAGCTCTAAATTGGTTTGCTTAGCAACACTTTATGCGATAGGAAAAAAAAACTTTGAGTTAATGTTTAAATCATCTATAGTGCATTGCTGGAGGCTTAAACCTGTCAAAACCTGACCTAACAGAACAATGGAACTGAAGCCAAAGTCAATTCACTTGAACATTTAACCCCTTGTCATGCAAAAAATGGTCTGGTCCAGTGAACAAACCAATGATATTATCAGTTGACAAACAACGTCAAAGCTAGTCCACAGCTTCATTTAGTGACGAATCCAGATTTTGTTTGGGGTCCAATGACGGTCGGGTTTGAGTATGGAGGCCTTGTGGTGAGCATTTCAATCTTGGCTTTGCTGTGGAGTGACACATCTGAGACAACCAATCTGTGGGCCAGTCTGCCACAGGATACCACAGGGAACCTGCATTCCTCCAATGTCCAACTGTATCTCATATTGTATCCAGGCTAGAGGTGGCCCAACAGGTTACTAGAGCCTCCTTTCAGTTGTACAGTTTTCCCCAATAAACTTTTGCTCTGATATTAGTACCACCTACATACACTGCCTGTCCAAAAAAGGTCACCACTTGGATTTGACTAAGCAAATAGTTAAAGAAAGAGCCTCCCATCGGATAATTACTGCATTGCTGATTATGTTTCAGCTGGCAACAAGTTCTTTAACCCTAACTGATGCAGTGAGTAGCTTCTCATTTGTTAAACAACCATGTCGAAAGGCATCCTGTGGTCATGCAAAGGATGTTCATCTGTTTCAGAAGGGTCAAATTGTGAAAGAGTGGTTCAGGGAGCATGAGCCATCATTTTCACACATGGATTGGCCACCACAGAATCCAGAGCTGAACCACATTCAGAATCTTTGGGATGTGCTGGTGAAGATGCGCAGTGGTCCAAATCTCCCATCATCAATCTTCAGAAATGAATGCAACTCTGGATAGAAATAAATGTTGTGACATTGCAGAAGCTTGTGGAAATGATGTTACAGCAAATGCTTGCTGTAAACAAAGCTAAAGGCGGTCCAACGAAATATTATAGTGTATGACTTTTTTTTGGGCAGGCAGTGTATAGCATCATTACATTCATACATTGGATGTCAACAACTCCGCCTTGGTGAGTTTTTCAATGAATTTATATTAGCTTATGTGTATTTATTTATATGTGAATGACACTTCAAGATACAATGATTTGCTTGGGACAGTAGAAATTTGGTTTGGGACTGAACTTTCTGGTCATTTTCCTGAGTGGGCAATTTGTAATAAAAGTTGACGTTGAACTCTGAGTTCTCTAGGATAGGTGAATTACCCATGTAACTCTGAATAGAAAAACTAAATCGATCTTTCAGCACTATAACATTCCGACTTCCATTTCAAAACTAAGACCTTAAAATGAATGCTGTCTGAGACTTGGACTGCATATGAATGAAAATAAAACTTACTTTGTTTCCTAAAGTTTATCAGCTTTGTTGCCGAAGAAAACATTTGGCTCTGCAAACTTCATCTGTAACTGGCTTGTCACAATGAGCTATGAGGGCGTTTATTATATACACAATTCTAGATGCAGTGAATATTGGAGAGAGTTTTATTATCCTACACGGTTTCGTCTTTGTGTGCTGTGAAAGCCGCACTGAAAAAGCATCTCTATCAGATTTTTGTAAGGGCTGAGCCATGTGACAGCAGATTGGTGCTCATTGTGCCAAACTCTTGTCAGGCATACAATCTGAGGACCTGGGATCTGGATAAAACGAGAATTCTTTTATGCGCCTGCTGTTTGTGCGGTATTGATCCCCGTTCGGTATTTAAACTGAAAACCTTTTTGTGACTTTCGATATGGCAGAACAATAAAAAGATTTTCGTGTTGTTGTTTGAATTTGCATGCCTGGCAGACTATTAGAGCTATGTTTCCAATTAGGATTGTAGAGCGAGAGGCTCATGAAGAGAGGTTTTCTGATCTATGGTTGAAATATTACCATGTGTCATTGTCGTAGTGAGATATTTTAATAGCTTCTGTGAAAAATTATTCAGCGCTGTCGTAAAACACAGTAATGTGTCAGCCCACAAGAGCTCGCACATATTGAGACCCATGCTGGAGCTGAGAGATGTGTGTGTGCTGCAATAGTGACTGTATATCATTTACTGCATTTAGCAAGATGCCTTTACTCAAAGCGACTTGCAACTGAGCCTTAACACATGAAGGTAAGGACCCAACAATAGCAAACTGGCCTTCCAATTAGTAGTCCAGCTATAGTATAAGGTCAAAAGTACAGGTATGCACTTTTAACGTCCACATTATGTTGTTTGTAATGCATTTCAGCCACACTTAATACCAAGTGCATAATAAATAAAGACTGTCATTAAATGCTGCTACTGTAAAATGGAAATATCTAGACACAGCAAAAGCTCAAGTGTGAAGCTAGAGTCATTACTTGGACCATTGGATCCAGGGTCTGTACAAACCAGGGTTACACCCTGGCCCAGGCACCGGTCCATTAGTTGGCATCTTACATTCACACACATTTACAATCACATATTGGGCCAAAAGCAAAACCAATCCACCCATACAGTAGCCATTCAATTAAATGACATGGTTTTAGGGCTCTTCATAGAGAACTATGGTATTCTTGCTCTTTTCTGTATACAGTACCATGCAAAACTCTTAGGCCACCATTAGATTAGATACACAATTGTTTTAGCAATGGTATAACGACCAAATATAATTGTTTCTCAGTGTCTTGTTTTATTTGTATGCAGTATTAACACAAAAACAGCTTTAGGCTACAGCGGCAAGTATTTAGCGTGACCTCCTCTTACACTAGCAATAGCAGCATCTGGTAGTTTCCAAGTTGACCCTTCAACAGTCCAAAAAAGCTCGACCAGAAGTGATCTTCTTGGCAGGGTAGCAGCTGGTGGGGAGGGGAACAGGTGGCAAAGTTTGGAATGAAGATCAGTGAAAGAGAGTATTATGAAGTGACGAATCCAATATGTTATATATGGCCATTATACCATTGCCAAAACAACAAATGTAATGGTGGCCTAAGACTTTTGCTTATTAATGTATTAAATAGCCATAGGCACCTACGAATTAAATACAAAAGCAGGGCTTTTAGTTTAGAGTTTATTTTCCCTTTGCTGCTACAGCAGCTTTCAGTTTTCTGTGAAGAGTGAAAATCAAATTGATTTTAGAACATGGCTGTAAGAATGGGCACTGATGTTGGGCAGCAATCCCTTGCTCACAGGTGGTGTTCCAATACACCTCAGAAGATGTCTAATAGAGTTAAGGTTGGCATGTTGTGCAAGTCAACCAAGTTCTCCATCAAAGTTGGCAAGCCTTTTATTGTAATTATGTGGAAAAGCTATGAATGTCATATTGAGAGTCAATGATGTGTTCAGTGCAACCCATTCTATGGAGGTCCTATGCCAGTATGATGTACAGGGGTTTGACAATGAAACTGAAACACCTGTCATTTTAGTGTGGGAGGTTTCATGGCTAAATTGGACCAGTCTTGTGGCCAATCTTCATTAATTGCACATTGCACCAGTAAGAGCAGAGTGTGAAGGTTCAATTAGCAGGGTAAGAGCACAGTTTTGCTCAAGATATTGCAATGCACACAACATTATGGGTGACATACCAGAGTTCAGATGGTTTGATGAACAGATGGTTGTGATCAGATGGTTGTGCTGGTATGAGTGGATCAGACACAGCAGTGCTGCTGGAGTTTTTAAACACCTCAGTGTCACTAGTGGACTGAAATATAGCCCACCAACCAAAAATGTGTAGAAACAAGGAGGTGGACCTTATAAAGTTAGTGTGTGTATATCTGTAAAAGGTCTTTGGGTCACTGACAAAAAGCATGCATTGAATATAAAGTTCAGAATGTAAGAAAAACGATTCTTGATATGGAGCTGAAAAACTTCCTTAGGTGGCCATTACAGTCTGTTCACTTCAATAATGGTGAGTCATTGCCAGGGGTCCCCTATTCTATCATGTCTATTTACTGAAATGTATTTAACGATCAGATTTTGCTACTCTACCAGCAGACAAGTAATTCATTTTTGAATGGCGGAGTACTTAACTGAGACGACTGTCCTCTGGAGTTAAGTGCCTTGAGACTCAAAGTCTATTAAACGCCTGATTTAGCAATATGATCAGCCAGAGCTTAATAATCTTTTAATTATAATTCTCCCTCCCTTTCCCTGCTGGGATGAAAACTGATATACTGATCCGTTGGAGGATCTCAGATAGCTGTGGCGTAAAATGATAATAATTGCTTAAGACTCTATAGAACTGAAATGTAAATACATTGCTCTTTCCTGAATATAATTCTTTTTTTGTCATAGCACTTCAAGGGAAAGACAAATCAACATAAACGGATAACAGTATATGAAGATCAAGGACTTAACAAGTAGTTGGTTACATTTGGTATTTTAGCAGACGCCCTTAACCAGAGTGACTTACAATTGAAACAGTCTTACAAAGTTAAGGATCTTGCTCAAGGACCCAACAGTGGCAGCTTGGAAGAGGTGGGATTTGAACCCTGGGCCTACTGGGCCACTACAGCTATACTCATGCTGATGGTCATTCTACAGGAACTCCAGAACTTCTTTAAAGTTCCAGTTGTTATTTTATGGCTGGAACCCAACACTGACTCACAAACACGAAGCAAACATGGGCTAGGAATTCAAAAAGATGTTTATTTAACTGAACGGAGAGAGAGAGAACCCAGACGGAGGCAGTGGCAGACAGTTCCGAGGTTGCCCATATGGGTCAGGTCTGTGGCAGGAACACCGAGACAAACAGGCAGAACAGGTACCTGTGCAGGTACACAACAGAATTAAGAGTCTGAGCTGCACAAACATGGGAAGCAAGGGTAGAATTAATAACAGAGCTAAAAAATAACTAGGGTTCAGTAGCTGAAACATCGTAAGCTTCAACAAGCACCGAAGCTTACTGGGACCTAACTAAGGGTGAGCTTCAGGGAGTAGAAACGCACAGGGGCAGACACAGACATGGAAAAGCTATACTTAACCTCCAAAAGGGGCAGAAAGGCAGAACGAGATAAAGATGAATGGGGCTCAAATGGAAACCGAGTAAATAATCCAGAAATCTAACAACAGTGGTGTTTAGAGCAGGCTGTTGAGGAGATAATGGAAGGTGCTTGATTTCATCCTGGTTTTCATCAAATCTTTATTGACATTGATGGTAGTTTGGGGAAATTCATCCTGGTATATGGAAACATCAGAGAGTGATATGACCTACACAGTCAGTGACACTATGGGACTCAAATTAGGTCTAAATGGTGACTATTCATTTCTGTGTTTATTATGTCAGTGTAGTTATGAGACTTATAGCAACTGAGAAGTGTCCAATACTTCACAATGAGTGTTAAATGTTGACTAATTGTCCCCTACATATACAGCATTTAGCAGACACCCTTATCCAGAGTGACTTACAGAAATGAATTGCATTCTTCTTGGTAGACTTTACCTTATACTAGTACAAATGAGCAATAGCCCAATACCACAGTCCAGCTAAATCCTGTCAACTGCAATATTGAGGGAAACTATCTATCTAGCCAATCCCAGGTGGCCCAGCGATCCCAGGTGGCACATCCTATGTCCTTTCTGTGTGGAGTCTGCATGTCCATGTCCTGCATGACCTTCAGTCACTTGGAGATGTGTCAGTTATATGCAGCTCTGGATAAGGGCTTCTGCTCAGTATTGTACTGTAGATATGTGTAAACTGCTGATGGTTGGAGCTCTTTAATAGCTGAAACCTGCTTTTAATTGACAGCTAATCTAGCTGAATTTGAAGTGCAGCTGTGTTTGTAACTGCCATTTACATAATTCAAAGGAAAAGTCAGTTTTTACCTGGTGTTCCAGTGGAAAGAGAAAAGAAAGAAATTATAAGGGCTGTGGTGATTAAAAATTCATGGCAGACAGAATGGAAGGCTGTATGGTGAACAAGAAATAGTGTGAACATGACTGCAATGTTACACAGAACATCTGCCATTTTATAGACAATTACTGTTTGATTGACTCCTATAAATTGAATTCTGTTGTCTGGTCTCACAAAGACAATGATAAGTTCCCCAATTGAGCCAGGTTTCTCTGAAGGCTTGTTCCTTATTGGTCTTAAGAAGTTTTTTTTTTTATCTCTTGCTCATTTTGGGGTGTAGACACTCTTAAGTTTTGAGAGAAAAGTATCGTTTAAAGTGTTAAATATTCATCTAATATTGTCACTTTAAACACTAACCATCACAATTCTGTCACTGCTTAATCTTCCAAGATTCTCATAAAATGCACCGAATCCCAAAAGGAAGGTTGTTTACTGCATTGGCTATGACCTTATGGCACTGTAGAATCCATGTACTGCACAATATGCCCAATGGAAGATCATTTAATATTCAGTTTACTGTAATGCCACATATACGCTAAATAAACAAAAGTGTGTGGACACCCAAAATCTTAAATCCAAAACATGGGTATCAATGCAGAGTTTGCTCCTCAAATTTACTGCTACAACAGCCTTTGTTCTTCTGAAATGGTTTCCACTCGATTTTGGAATATGACTGTGAAGTCAGCTTCTGGTGGTAGACAATAAGCCCTGACTCATTTTTGGCATTCCAGTGCATTTTGAGGTCAAGGTTCTGTTCTCAATCAAAGTTGGCAGTCCAATTTTCTATGGACTTTCGTTAAGGACTGCACGGCAGAAAGTTGAACCGACTTGTTGGAAGCGGAAACCTATAAATGTGTCGTATCGAGAACCACTGGGGTATCAGTACAACTCATTCTACTGGCATTGTTGCAGAAAAATGTGCTTTATATTATCATTGTGTTACAAGTGTTGCTGAAATAGCAAAATTTAACAATTTAAAGGGGTGTCCACAAACCTTTGTCTATATAGTGTCTATATAGCAGACTAAAAAAACCTGTGATGGAGATCTATGAGAGACAAGTTGTCCACCATGATTTACATTCCATTTCCCACTAAAGAACCTGATTTGCAAATCTGAGAAGTATTTTTCAATATTACTTTGACATACTGGATTAGTTACTGCCACCACCAGTACCTTCTCCAATGTATCCTCCCACTGTCTTCAGACAGCTATATGGTCCGAAATGGACACTCAAGCAGAGAAAGGATAGTTTTAGGTTCATATCATTAACTCTTTTATGCTGCACCATGGTCTGTCTGTCTGGAAAAAGCCTCCATTACATTAAAATGTAAAGGTCAATAGGCAATACAGAGTGCAAATGGCCCGCTGATGGACAAGTGAATCAAATGAAGAGACAGTTGAAAATGTCTTTAAACTGACCGTGTAAAGGGATGAAAGGTGGGATTATGAGTTCATGAGACAGACAGTGAAGAAGGACAATGACCGGATGCTCCAGTGCTAAACTTTCTAGTGGCTGTGCCAGATCTCTGATGATGCTACTTATATCATTCTCCCAGGTTGGCCTAAAATCCCACCTAATTCCTCCTCCTGGGTGGGTGTCATAGCAATTTTGCATGGTTTTATTCAATTCTATTCCTTTTCTGTACTGGTGAAATTTCCAGAAGCTCTGAATTGTTGTGATTTACTTTCACTGGGATATGGATGTGTTATAGCATCTCAGATGAGGTCCTCTAACCACTAACCTATGATGCATAGAGATTACAGCGAAGCAGGGCCTCTTCATCTTCTGCCCTATCAATTTTCCTTTGAGTCAGGGGATTTTTTTTTCACAGAGGACTGAGAGAGCAGAAAAATGCAGAACTTTAGACGAATAAGAAATAAAATGTAGCTAAATCTGTAAGGGTTAGATTTCTCGCCATGCCGAAAGACACATTGAATTCAGTCACCAATAATGTCTCTAATATTTCAATATACCCTCACCGGCCACTTTATTAATACACCTGTTCAACTGGACGTCAACACAATTAGCTAATCAGCCAGTCACGAGACAGCAACTCAATGCATTTAGGCATGTAGACATGGCCAAGGCAACCTGCTGAAGTTCAAACTGAGCCTGAAAATGGGGAGAACGGCGATTTAGGTGACTTTTTGTAGTTTCTTCATGTAGTCCTAGATACTCCATAGCTCATCTTTGCCTAGTTCTAGATTTCTTTCCTTCTCTCCGTTCATGCCTCCACCTTCACTCATCCCCCCTCTTATTTAGTGTGTTAGCATCCTTTTTGAGTCCCATCATCTTTAGCTTTAGATCTGTGCGTTTCTT
Organism: Ancistrus triradiatus; assembly: GCA_025084515.1. Classification (NCBI taxonomy): domain Eukaryota; kingdom Metazoa; phylum Chordata; class Actinopteri; order Siluriformes; family Loricariidae; genus Ancistrus; species Ancistrus triradiatus. Next base: position 12,590 of record JAJAGP010003429.1, read on the forward strand.
GCTTTGTCCATTCTTGTGTTTTAGCATTTAGCTTTAGCTTTATGTTAAACCTTTTTCCTCCCATTTAAACCTATAAGGAAAAAGCTCGATGTGGTTTAATGTACTAAACCATGACCTAGGAACACCAAACGTCTCTCTCTTATTACTGGTCATAAGTATTCTCTACTGCTAAAATGACAAACCTGTGGTTAAAAAAGGAAAGTAATTGTTCTTACAGTAAGTTTTTTCTTCTCATTTAAACCTATTATAAGTAAAAAGCTTAACATAAAAATGATTGCTCTCCCTTTGAACCACATGTTTGTCATTTCGGCAGTAGAGATTGCCTATGACCAGTAGTAACTGAGAAAAGTTTGGTGTTCCTAGGTCATTGTTTTAGTATGTTAAGCCACATTAAGCTAAGTTTAAATGGGAAGGAAATAGCTTAATGTAACAATTACTTTTGAAGCTGAAATATAAAAAAATAGATATTCTTTATACCTAAACATTTTGCACGTTTTTTAACCATTTTGGAATCAAAAAGCAGAATCAGAATCGCTAAAATGCCATCGACTAGTAATGGTCTCACGGATTGGATCTAAATCTGATGCATATTAATGCCTTGGTTCGTTAATATAGGTGATTTATTTCCAGGTTTGTTCAGGTTGTCATTTACATGTACAGTCATTTAGCAGATTCCCTGATCCAAAACAATTTACAATGATACAGTCTTACACTCCAAGCAATTGTGGGTTAAGGGCCTTGCTCAAGGACCCAACAGTAGCAACTTGGCAGAGGGTGGACTTGAATTTACAACCTTATGGTCTATAGCCTAGTATCCTAACCGCTAAGCAACGTCAGTATCATCTATCACATTTTGCCTCGTAATTGCATATTGACATGGAACGACTACACATTTTCCATTTAGCCATATCGGAATAGTGCTGCGTTCCACGTGGTCCCTGCTTCTCGTTAAATCTGAGCACCAGTCTGTGACTGCATGACTCGTTTCCTGTCGTTCCTCTGTGTGTGGGCATACAGAAAGGAAACACTCCTTTTTGCGATGTTTTTAACGTCAGGAAATCAGTGCTTACTTGCAACGTTCAACGAGTTAACTTTATTTCCTTACTGAAGAAAACATCGCGGTTTAAGAGTGCCTGAGGAATGTGGTGTACCTAGCTCTGGTAACAAGTCAAAAGTTGCTTTTCGGAGTGCGTATAGAACTTTGCAAAAGAGGTAAGAGGCCACACAAAAGGAGGTTAATACACCAGAGATATATGTATGCGTAAGCAGCCAGCAGTTCAGATCAGAGCAGACCGGTGCATGCACTTTGTGAAACGAAATTCATGAGTACACAGGTTTTTTTCATATGGAACAGGGTTAGAATTTGTTCATCTGACATCCTCTTTAGCAGATAATTATGGATCCATGCTACCTTGTATCAACGGTTCAGGCTGGTGGTGGTGTCATGGTGTGAGGGATTTTTTCTTGGCACACTCTGGGTCCCTTAATACCATTAGAACATCATTTAAATTCCACAGCTTTCCTGGGTATTGTTGCTGACCATGTTCATCTCTTTATGACCACAGTGTACCGTCTTCTGGTGGCTACTTCCAGCAGGACAGCGCTCTACTGTATATCACATAGCTCAAATCATCTCAAACTGGTTTCTTGAACATGACAGTGACTGTACTTAAATGGCCTCAAGTCTGCAGATCTCAATCCAAAAGAGCACCTTTGGGATGCGGTGAAATGGGAGATTTGAATAAATGTCAATGAATATAAATTAGAAACCTCATGTTCCTTGACTGTTCTCAGTTTTTACCCAGTGTGCACCTTATTTATTATCAGTAAAAGTAAAATCAATATACAAGAACATGTTAATGAGGAATTACTTAATGATTTGCCCTTGTCAATGTATAAATGCTGCTGCTGTGCCACCAGCATGTAGAAGACACATTGATAAATGTGTGTCAGATTAATTCAGTTAATTTAAAATGCAGTGTAACCTCAGGTCAGTTAAATATGCTACATTTATGCATTTCACTGTTGTGTGAAAGCAATACCCACTGATGGTTTGTGCAAATGAGTTATTCAATATACTCTTTTTTATATATATATAATAGAGGACTGCATAGAAGCAACTGAGAAAAGCTGCAGTGCCAATGGTAATGGAATGAGATGTACAAGCACATTCTGGCTCTGGCCCTCTCGTACCATGCTGTTCTGTTTTCTATTATAGCGTTATAACCCACTATTTGGAGCACTACATTTTGCTGTAATAAATGAGGATTCAAGTATTGTATCAGAAGTAGATGCTATTCCATGTGGCACATTGCCTCTACCACTTTTGTCCTTTCTGCAGAGGTGGGTAGTGTACAAGAAAATGTTACTCTAGTACAAGTACTTTTAAAAATGTATATTATTTAAGTAAAAGTATTCATTCAAAATGTTAACTGAGTAAGAGCAACAAAGCATCTTGTGAGAATGTTCTTAAGTACAGTGGTACCTCAGGTTTCAATGCATTTTGAATAGAAAAAATGTGTCTTGGTTATCGTGATTCGCTCAATACACTGTGCACTTGCTTAAACTTGTAAGAGTCGAGCCACATGACTCGTTTCAGCTGAAAGTTGATTCACGATTCATGATTCACGATTCAGTATGCAGAGATTCAGTGATTCAAATTTACAAAAGCCCTTGCTCAGAGAAGAGCTCCGCTGTGTTTACTGTGTTTTTCTTTATTTTAACATCTAGAGTACTGTATTCTTAGTGCAAATAAGTCCCATTGGGTCCCAGAATGGTTACTTTATAAGAGCCAATCAAAAGCAAAACAGGAATTGAGTGCTCCAGAGTACAGGTGTAACGCTGGGAGGGGAACGGACAGGCGAGACGCACGCAGGTTCTAGACAGGATGATTTAATAATAATAATAATAATAATAATAATATATATAACAAAAAGGAAACACAGCGAACAGAAAACAGGCAGAGCCGCAATACGGGTGCAGAACGGAAAACGGGTGCGAACCGAAAACGGGTATAAACACAAACTAGGCCGAAGCCGGAAAACAAGCACGAAACTAAAACAGGTGGGAACCGAAAACGGGTATAAACACAAACTAGGCCAAAGCCGGAAAACAAGCACGAAACTAAAACAGGTGGGAAGCGAAAACGGGTGCGAACACAAACGAAGCCGAAGCCGGGAAACAGGTGGAGAAACACAACCAACACGGAAATAACTAAATAAGCGATACCAGATAGACGGGGCAATAGCGGAGGAGTACAGAAGGTACGGACGGAACCGATAACCATAGCAGATGGACAGGAGGATAGCGGACGAGTGTGGAGAGCAGGAGCGGAACCGATACCCATCGGAGAAAGAACCGTGAGTAGTGTCTCTCGCGGCCACGCTTATAAAGGAAACCCCACAGGTGAGTCCAATAATGAGTCCGATCGCGGTGGGACTTCCGGATAGGTCGGCAGAACAGCTGAGGCCGTAATGCCGTGGAGCGTGACAACAGGAGCTTAGCAGCTATGCTAGCACCCTGAGTTCACCAATAGAGTAAGTGTTTTGCTTTTACTTTTCACTTTCAGTCCATTACTCACTAAATTACAGGACATTTTTCAACACTTTATTTTAAAATAAGCATTGTGTTAATAATCTTGGGACCTTGTAGGTTAATGTAAGTGTTTTAAAACATTAACTTACTGATCATTACTTATTATGAGGCTGAATCTCCATCAACAGGCACCATAATGTAGCTGCAGTCATTTAAGGTGGACCGGAAGCCAACTTCGGCCTCGTCTCTGCTATGATATTTGTTAAACTCGCCAGTTCAGGATACATTTAACTTATGATGGATTTGTTGGAACGTATCCCCAACATAAATCAGAGAGCACCTGTATAATACAACTCCATTAATGCATATAATGCCTTATACAGTGTGGATTTTCTGAGGGTCTGGAATGGATTCATTGAATTTACATTATTCCTTATGGGAAAAATTAGCTCGGTGTTCATCATTTTTTCTCGACAAGCCTTCTGGAACGAATTAATGAGGAGAACCGTGGTACCATTGTACTGTGTTACTGATCACATAGGGTAAAAAATAAAACATCCCTCATATATAGAGACAAATAGTATTTAAACTGTATTCCTTTCGCATTACATTTTGCTGCTCAGAAACATAAGCTTCCCTGTTTTTTTTTTTTTTGTATTGTCTATGTTTTAACCCATTTATTTCCTGATCAGAGTTGCAGTGGTTCCATCACCTATCCCAAAACAGCACACGGTCCAAGCCTCACCAGTCCATCATAAGGCTGGTTCCCCTATTGAACTAGAGAACACTGCTGGGACTTCAACCAGGGTCCCTGTGGTGGTGCTCTGGCATATTAGACTGATGCACCATCAGAGTGCCCCCTGATTTTATTACTAGGTAACCAGCATGGCATCTTGCTAAACCTGGAGTATACTAAGATCATCACCAGCATCAGCTCTCACCAGAGGGTGGCAGAGTTGCCAAGTCTGAGGGCAGCCCTGTGAACAACACTAGCCAGAAGCCACAGTGCAGTCATGTGGCATTAACACAATTATCCCTAGCTCATGCGTTAGTGTGGTTTCTTTATATGAGATGCTGCCGGTAAACTAACTGACTGAGTGACTCACCGAGTGTGGGGATAAAAAGAAGGTAAACATTGATGTATACATAAAAATACAATTTGAAAGTTGATTTAGAAGGGTCATGAGAATAGAGAATACTTCTGAGAAAGGTTAGAAGTTTAAGAAAGTAAAGTAAGTTCATAAAGGGAGCTGAAAGCCATTGAAAGAAAGCTGGAAGCACAAACCTAATTTGAGTTTGGGGGAAGAGATTTTCATCTTAGTCCAATGTATGGCAAAATATGATGGCAATATTTTGATGTATTGGACTGGAATTTCTAAGCCTTCATGGCCGTTAATGCAAAATGTGCATAAAAGGGGACACAAAACCACTATGCAGCTTCGTTTTAGATTTACTATCGCCCTCCGAACGAGTTATCAGGGGGGTATTCTTAGCATTCAGCCCAGGAAATATGGTTCTGAAACCACTCTAAAGCTGCTGTAAGTGAATAGTTGGCATGTTTACAAAAGATCTATGGACGGAAAGATTTTTGATTTAGTCCAAATCGTCCCTGGAATGAGAGGAGCCCACAGCTCCTGAGTAGAATCTGAAAGTAATTGCAGCTCGCTGCAGGGAGAATCCTCACACACATTAATCACAGGGCTTTAATCAGTTTCTATGGTCACACGCTTCCTATATGCTTCCTATATTGTCAAAGAGCGGGAGATGAACAGAGAAAACGCAGCTAAAGGTGAAAAAAATTACACTCCTCACATTTGGTAGAAAGTAAGCTTTGGGTTTAACAATGCCTCGACTCAAGTCCCCACGCTTGACTGCCTTGTGCCCAGCGTGGTGACAGGCGACAGCTGAGACAGAAGTTTACTGGCCTTGTATCTGTCAACACTAGTCCTTTGAGGCCCCGGAGCCTAGCTAGGGCTCACACGCAGGTGTCGCAGATCTTACGGAACATGATGGCGCTGGCTGTGTCGCCGAATCGCGTCCTCTTCCATAGCGAGATCGATTTAACGCCTCCATCTGTTGACGAAGTCGTCTGAAAAGGCGATTCATAAATATGACAAGATTGCTCTTTTGCAAATTTGGTTCTGTCTGTTTACAGCTGGCTTTGAATTTCAGCCTCGTATGAATTAGCATTCAGGGTTGGTTATGTAATGCATTTATAATGCACCGTATGAAACCTTCAGTGGTATATATGAGGCTGTGTAACACCTACACAAACTCACCATGGCAGGCCTTGGCTATAATTTAGACTTTAATTACAGTTTTTTATTGTTGTAAAGAGAAGATTGTGTATGTGTGAACTGTACAAAGAATTGTGACAAATGCATGACAGGAAGATCACTTGTGTGCTTTTGTGTGTGTGTGTGTGTGTGTGTGTGTGTGTGTGTGTGTGTGTGTTAACCACAATTTCAGCTCTAAGTGTCACATAGGGGCACCCATACCCCACAACTTGAGGAACTCCAGAGACTTGGAAAGAGGGAATCCCCCTGGTGAGGTGAACATAAACACTCAGACAATGAAGGTTCAAGATATTGGACCTCGCATGGAGGAATTTTAGCCCGTTCCTCCATACAGAACATCTTCACCTCTGGGATGTTGGTGGGTTTCCTCACATTAGCTGCTCGCTTCAGGTCCTTCCACAACATTTTGATTGGACTAAGGTCAGGACTTTGACTTGGCCATTCCAAAACATTAACTTTATTCTTCTTTAACCATTCATGAACCTTCTCTTGAGATTCAGTTCATGGACAGAAGTCCTGACATTTTCCTTTAGAATTATCTGATATAATTCAGAATTCATTGTTCCATCAATGATGGCAAGCCATCCTGCCCAGATGCAGCAAAACAGGCCCAAACCATGATACTACCACCACCATGTTTCACAGATGGGATAAGCTACGTATGCTGGAATGCAGTGTTTTCCTTTCTCCAAACATAACACTTTTCTTTTAAACCAAAAAGTTCTATTTTGGTCTCATCCGTCCACAAATCATTCTTCCAATGGCTTTCTGCCTTGTCCTTCTGGCAATGTTCTTTTTGGAGAGCAGTGGCTTTCTCCTTGCAACCCTGCCATGCACACCACTGTTGTTCAGTGTTCTTCTGATGGTGGACTCATGAACATTAAAATTAGCCAATGTGAGAGAGGCCTTCAGATGCTTAGAAGTTACTCTGGCGTCCTTTGTGACCTCGCCAACTATTACACACCTTGCTCTTGGAGTGATCTTTGTTGGTCGACCACTGTTGGGGAGGGTAACAGTGGTCTTGAATTTCCTCCATTTGTACACAATTATTGGCTGTGGATTGGTGGAGTCCAAACTCTTTAGAGATGGTTTTCCAACCTTTTCCAGCCTGATGAGCATCAACAACTCTTTTTTCTGAGCTCCTCAGAAATCTCATTTGTACGTACCATGATACACTTCCACAAACATGTGTTGTGAAGAGCAGACTTTGATAGATCCCTGTTCTTTAAATAAAACAGGGTGCCCACTCACACCTGATTGGCATCCCATCGATTGGAAACACCTGATTCATTTTCAAACTAACTGCTAATTCTAAAGGTTCACATACTTTTGCCACTCACTAATATGTAATATTGGATCATTTTCCTCAATAAATAAATGACCAAGTATAATATTTTAGTCTCATTTGTTTAACTGGGTTCTCTTTATCTACTTTTAGGACTTGTGTGATTATCTGATGATGTTTTAGGTCATATTTATGCAGAAATATAGAAAATTCTAAAGACTTCACAACTTTCAAGCACCACTGTAGATGTAGTGATGCAAGTGCCTTGCCATTTTTAAATATAGGCTTTTTGTACACCAGTAGCCGTGTAAACAGCAGATCTATACTGGACTGACAGTGAAGCCTACATGCGTCGGAAGAGAAAAACAACATGATTTTGAGACGTCTAAGCAAAATTTGCATGGCTTACATCAATTCATTATCATACAGCATTCCTATGAGTGATTATAAAGACTTGGTACTGTATTACAAACCAATTCCTCAGTCTGCTAGCACAGAAATAGTGCATAATTTACTTTTGGTGACATTTGTGCCCTTTGGAGATCTTTGAATGTGAGCATGAATTCATTGTTTTAGTGATTTTGACCTGCATCATTTTGGCTAAAAGCAACAGCCATGCTCATCAGTAAGACATTGTTTTAGAAAGCACAGTGTTTAACCCTCTTTTTGTTCCCTAACGGGCTTACATTTATGTTTGTGGGTGAAATCCAAACTTAGTTTGAAATTTGCTCAAATTCATTAATAAAGCCTTGAAACTGGAAATGATCGTCCAGTAAAATGTGCTAAGTAACTTATCCATCTATACCCATAAAATATAAATAACTACTTTATTATTTATATACACAAATATGTTATAAGATCAGGAGAGGATAATGATATACAAACTAAGTCACACAATACTTTTTGTATTTTCTTGTACGCTAAAATGACCAATTATGGTTACATCTGTTGTTTTATGGGTCAAAATTGATTGCATATAATTTCAAACACAGGGAATGGTCTATTTATTTGTCCAACACAAGACCTTGTTTTGGTCAATCACACGACTTGTGATCAGGTGTTATCTCTAGCAAGGTGTGTGTACTGTGCAAAAGTCTTAGGCCACCATTAGATCAGATATACCATTGTTCTGCAATGGTGTAAAGACCATATATAATATTTCTCAGTCTCTTTATTAGAATACAAAGAGAAAACACGGGATATTTGTATCCAGCATTAAATAAAACAGAAAAAAACAGCTTCTATAGACTTCAGTGGCAATTATTTAGTGTGTCCTCCCCTCACACTTGAGCAGTAGCAGCATGCGCCAGCTTCAGCAGGATGCCAAGTTGACTCTTCTACAGTCTGAAGAAGCTTGATGAGGAATGATCTTTTTTGAAGGCTATCAGCCAAGAAACCACTTCTTCAGAAGGAACAGGGAGAAAAGGCTAAGATATGCTAAAGCTCACAAAGATTGACGTTATTTGGGTCCAATCCTCGACAGTATGTTATGTATGGTCATTAAATCATTTCTAAAACAACAAATCTAATAGTGGCCTAAAACTTTTGCACAGTAATGTATATCATTGTGAAGACCAAAAGTCCCCACAATGACAGAAAGACAGGCTTTGCATGCATGTAAGTGTGTTTGTGTTCATGTTTATATGCAAGGCAGTTCGTGAATGTTCAGGTGTGTGTCTTGCAAATGTATTTTGGATGTTTGTGGCATACGGTTTTGGTGTCCTTGTTGTTAAGGCATAATCTCTTCCTCATGTTTCCAGTAGGAAAACTAGATGCTTAGGTATGGCTCAATCCTTGATTTGAAGCAGCATGACCACATTATCAGAGGTAGGGGTTCGAGGTAGAAAGAGCCATTGTTTAATATGTGGGTTCACCAGAGCAGTTCCTAGCTCCTCTCAAATGATCCTGTTTTGGCATAGCTCTTCAGCATTCCATCCAGGATTGATTTCAGCCCACACTACAAATGCATTGTAAGCACAAACATCCAAGATGTTGTAGAAGAAGACCAAAGGCCACCTTGCTGTCATCTGTTTGCAAGTGTGGGGGGTGTGCGTGGGATCTGCAACTGCATTCAAGAAATCAATACGGTTTCTCGGCATGTATATTTTATATAAAATACAGGTATACAGTATATATGTCAAAATGTTAAAGATAATTCATATTCCCCATACCTGTAGATAGGAATAAAGTACTTTTATAGTAATATACTAATATAATATTAGTTAATAACCGTGTCTAACCTTGATCTAGAACTACACACCATCCAAGGTCCTCAACTTCAGGCCTCTAGTATTCCCTTCACCTTCATCCATGTTCATGTCTATGAGGTGACATTTCATCACTTAATCTCCCAGTTCCTCCTGCCCCGTGTCTATTCCTTTAACAAAAGTCTTAACACACACCTTTATACACAACTCCTAAGTTAATGGTGCGTTCTAGTCCTTGTTTAACACTCAATTGAACGACAGTCCTTAGGCTGGTTAGAAATGTGCCATTAGGCACACATTAGACCACTCTAGGCTGCATTGTCCTCTAGTCTATCAGAATATGAATCCTTATTGGTTATTTTAAAGCTCTGCATTGTTGTGGCTAAATGGAAATGTGAAATGTGGTTATTTTTACAATCACCCACTGTCTCTCCCGAAACAATGAGTGTCTGTGGAACAAACAGAGATGAGAAGAAAGTGATGTTTCATTAGTTCAGATTTTTCGGTTATTACTTAATAGTAGTGCATTAGCACAGCAGTGTTACAATCTGTGTGATCTTGTCTATATGATTAGAGTTACTTATCTATTCAAATTAGGTCTCTTCTGTTCTATTCTGGTTAACCTAGATTTGTGTTCCTCCTCTGTTAATCATTGCAAGTGTTGGCTGGTTCTTAGGGTTTCTTTCCAGGCAACTACTGCAGACATTTGCAGTTTGTGTGGCTCCAAAGTGGTGCCCGGAAGATTGGCGGCGCAAACATTTGTCCATTTTGGTACAGTTTGCATAGACTTGGCTAGCGATATTGTGGTGAGAATGAGGAAGGATTAGAGAGGAGTCCCAGAAAGTTGAACCGGTTCATCTGGACACCAGGGTTCCGTGAGAGAAACGTTTCGTCACTAATCTAGTTTAGATGAGTGACAAAGCGTTTCTCCCGCTGAAGTTTTAACCCACTTCAGCATCACTACTGGATTGAAAATGGTGCAGCGGCCAAAAGTGTCCAGTCATCCTGTGAGCACTGATGAAGGATGAGATGATGACTAATACAAACTACTACAACAAACTGAGCAAATGTGTCTGTACTTTACAACTACTAGGTGGAGCAATAAGGTGAATGTATCTAATGAAGTGTAGAGTGAGTGAACAGTGTTTTAAAACTCCAGCAGCACTGCTGTGTTTGTCCCAGTCATGCCACCTGAATGCACGTTAACACACCACCGGCACATCAGTGTCAGTGCAGTTCTGAGAATGATCCACCAACCAAATAGTACCTGATCTGTGGTGGTCTTGTTGAGGTCCAGAACATTAGAAAACAGAGTAAAGGGGACAAACACAGTATCCGTGTTACGTGGCAGTGGCGGAATGAGTAGACATCATGCAGGGTTCCAGTTCAAGAAATAAGACAATTTAATAACAACTTAAGAGTCCCCAACAGGCAGTCTAGCCAAGAAAACTAAACTGATAATGATAACCAAACACGACAATCAATAATATAATAATGATGATAATAATAATAATAATAACATAGGTAATAATAACAACGATAACTAAGATAATACAAAATCTAAGAAATGACACAGCAAACCCAAACACATGGGGAACTGAGGAGAAACTAACGAGGCCATAAAAGATACAGAAAGCTATCGCCGGTTGGGAGAAGCTACAGAAAGCTATCGCCGGTTGGGAGAAGCTACAGAAAGCTATCGCCGGTTGGGAGAAGCTACAGAAAGCTATCGCCGGTTGGGAGAAGCTACAGAAAGCTATCGCCGGTTTGGGAGAAGCTACAGAAAAGCTAATCGCCGGTTGCGAAAGCTACAGAAAGCTATCGCCGGTTGGGAGAAGCTACAGAAAGCCTATCGCCGGTTGGGAGAAGCTACAGAAAGCTATCGCCGGTTGGGAGAAGCTACAGAAAAGCTACCGTCGGTTGGGAGAAGCTACAGAAGCTACCTACCGTCGGTTGGGAGAAGCTACAGAAAGCTACCGTCGGTTTGGGAGAAGCTACAGAAAGCTATCGTCGGTTGGGAGAAGCTACAGAAAGCTATCGTCGGTTGGGAGAAGCTACAGAAAGCTATCGTCGGTTGGGAGAAGCTACAGAAAGCTATCGCCGATTGGGGAGAAGCTACAGAAAGCTAACGCCGGTTGGGAAAAGCTACAGAAGGCCATGGTCGGCAGGGAAAAGCTATAGAAAGCTATGGCCGGCTGGGTGAAGCTACAGAGGGCTATGATCGACTGGGGAGAGAGAAGCTACAGAGGGCTATGACTGGCTGAGAGAAGCTACAGAAGTCTATGGCTGGCTGGGAGAAGCTACAGAAGTCTATGGCCATTCTGGGGAGAAGCTACAGAAAGTCTATGGCTGGCTGGGAGAAGCTACAGAAGTCTATGGCCATCTGGGAGAAGCTACAGAAGTCTATGGCCGTCTGTGAGAAGCTACAGAAGTCTATGGCCGTCTGTGAGAAGCTACAGAAAGCTAACGCCGGCTGGGAAAAGCTACAGAAGGCTATGGCCGACTGGGAGAAGCTACAGAGGGCTATGGCCGGCTGGGAGAAGCTACAGAGGGCTATGACCGGCTGGGAGAAGCTACAGAGGGCTATAACCGGCTGGGAGAAGCTACAGAAGGCTATGGCCAGCTGGGAGAAGCTACAGAAGGCTATGTCCTGCTGGGAAAATTTATAGAAAGCTTTGGGCGGCTGGGCAAAGCTACAGAGGGCTATGACCAGCTGTGAGAAGCTACAGAGGGCTATGACTGGTTGGGAGAAGCTACAAAGGGCTAAGACCGGCTGGGAGAAGCTACAAAGGGCTAAGACCGGCTGGGAGAAGCTACAGAAGTGTATGGCCGGCTGGGAGAAGCTACAGAAGTGTATGGCACGCTGGGAGAAGCTACAGAAAGCTAACACCGGCTGGGAGAAGCTACAGAAGGCAATGGTCGGCTGGGAAAAGCTATAAAAAGCTATGGGCGACTGGGCGAAGCTACAGAGGGCTATGACTGGTTGGGAGAAGCAACAAAGGGCTAAGACCGGCTGGGAGAAGCTACAGAAATGTATGGCCGGCTGGGAGAAGCTACAGAAAGCTAATGCCGACTGGGAGAAGCTACAGAAGTCTATAGCCGGCTGGGAGAAGCTACAGAAGGCTATGGCCGGCTGGGAGAAGCTACAGTAGGCTATGGCCAGCTGGGAGAAGCTACAGAAGGCTATGACCGGCTGGGAGAAGCTACAGAAAGCTAACGTCGGCTCGGAGAAGCTACAGAAGGCTATGGCCAGCTGGGAGAAGCTACAGAAGGCTATGACCGGCTGGGAGAAGCTACAGAAGGCTATGACCGGCTGGGAGAAGCTACAGAAAGCTAACGCCGGCTCGGAGAAGCTACAGAAGGCTATGGCCAGCTGGGAGAAGCTACAGAAAGCTAACACCGGCTAATAAACCAAAACACAGAAACAGGCAGCAGTAGCAGTGAACTTATAATTGCTGGCGCAATAGGACAGCAGGCACAGCCACACAGCCATAGCAACGCGGGGATCGCAAACGCAAGAGTCCAGGGGCGGATAAGGGTGCAGCAGAGGCAGTCCAGCGAGCGGAACACATCAAAAGAGTAATCCACTGAAATGAGGTAGCGACCAAGGATAATCCATGGGGGGGACACTACAGTCTGTAATTGTAGAACTACAACGGGCAGTGATACCTAAAATGTAACTAAAGAATAAGCAGAATATAAACTTAAAAATATATGGCCTCGGCTGTCGTTACCCATTCACGTCAGGTTTTTACATGTTGTGTGTTCTGTGCAGTATGTTTATCTGATGGTAGCCTTTCTGTCAGCTTGAACCAGTCCAACAATTACTGTTGACCTCTCTCATCAACAAGGCACTTCTGTGCACAGAATTGCTGCTTGTTGGATGTATTTTTCTTTATTCCACTACTCTCAGTAAACACTAGAGACCGTTGTGTGTGAAAATCCCAGGAGATCAGTTATGAAAATACTCATAGCAGCCTATCTGTCACCAACAATCATGCCTCGGTCAAATCACTGAGATCATGCTGTTTCCCCATTCCAGTGGTTGATGTGAACGTTATCTCAAGCTGCTGGCCACTATCTGCTTGTTTTTACGCATTGCAACGCTGCCACACGACCACACGGTGGGTTGATTTGATGATTGCATAAATATTTATACACCTGTATGTGTGTGTGTGTGTATTATGGAATGCCAAGGGTAACTCTAGGATCAGAGATTCAGGGTGCTCCCCCTCATTTTAACTTAATTTTGGACTGTCATTCTCACAATTGTGAAGGAAGAACATCTAGGGTCGTATTCTTAGAGAGCTCGTAACTTGGCTTAAAAACTCCTAGCTAACATGAGTTTTAGATTGAGTGATTCAGAAGCAATCTCAGAGCAACTCTGAGCAAGGAGAGCACAAAAATGTATGTCAATGAGGAGGCAGGGTTGAGCTGGTTGCTAGGTATGACTTGTTCTTTTGAAGATTGTGATTGGTTTGTCACCCCCGTCACACACACAAACGTATTCTTAATTAGGGATATACTGTATAGCCTCTACTAAGCCTTTGAAATAACAGCCATAGGCTATTTATGTGTAGTTTACACCAATCATACACACACACGTTTATTTGCTTTATTTTCCTCACAGTGTGTTTACAGTGCTGATCATTTTTGTCGCCCACTTAATTTTTTGGATAGTCTATAAACTGGAAAAAAATGCAGCTCTGCTCTTTTCAGGTATGATTGCTGCCATGTCTAATCTGTTTAACTGGCGCAGTTGGTTCATACGTAGCTTTCATTTTTAGTGTTACACCATTGTTGCGCTAGGTAGGAGATGTGAGCACATATCTAACAAGGTCAAGCACAAACATTGTTCCTGCATGATCTCGCAGTTATTATCGCTGTTATTCAGAGTTTGGAGAACGTTTCTTCTGCCTCATCATCTTTCCAGATTTTTTCCTCTGCTTAAGAGAACTCCTAAGCCCCCTACAAGTCCTCCTCTCTACTCCTAACATCGTTTCACCTTAGGAGCTCTTTTAAGGGTTAAGAAGCTTCAAGAATAACTGTTATCTTTACTAGGATAAACATTTTTTCAGCTTACTAGAGATTTGTTAGGAAATAAAAACGCAACAAAAACACTTTCCTATTTTTAGGGGTGCTGGGATTCCTTACATATTTTAAATGGCCACATTTTGCTTTGCAGACCAGGGATTTTCCTTCACATCTCCTCATGCAGCAGATAGATAAACCATAAAGCTAGTTGCGTTCAGATGTAACAGGACCCTAATGAACTGACCTCCTTTTCTAATAACGAGTTTATTAAGGGACCATGTGGCAAGGCTTCCTCTGAGTAGAAGAGTGTCCATTCATTTTGAAGGTAATACCAATTTACTCATGGCTGAGCTTGACAGTTGCCAGTGGCCTACCTGTGTGATTTACAGGCTGCAAAATAGTGCAGAGGGAGCTCTCCATCTCAAAAGCTCTGTAGTCAATCACTCAGTTACACACCTGAATCAAGTAGTGCTCGACACCGCAGAGGAAGAGCCATTACTCGGTGGAGGAGAATTATTGCAGAGCAGTCTAAGCCCTCATCACCTGGAGGGGACAGATGCGTTTACAGTTAAGCACTGGCAATATTGAATAGTTCAAACATTTCAATTGTGGAAATGGGAATAGAAGAGTTTTGCGAGTTTTGTAATGAGTAGTTGACACACAGCGAATACAAATGTCATGATGGTTAGCTCAGGCAAATGATCTCTAAGGAAGAAATAGGTTGGGAGTCAGTGTTGTTGAAATATTGAATTATTACTATTATTATTATACTATTATTACTATTATTCCTTACATTTGTTCCACTGGGTAAAAGCTCCCGGTTCCATCCTGTTTCGCTGGGTTAAAGATCTCAGTTCTGGCTGGTTGCCAGGTTCCATCCCAAGTTCAGTTCTGTAATTCTCTCTTTGTATGTGTACCAAGGGGCCCTGAGATCAGACCATAGTCACATAGGCTTTTTAGGCTACTGTAATGTAAATATAAGGGGGATTTTCACAAGAAAACTGTGTGCAAAATGATAGGTAAATGTGTCAGAGATATAGATGAAAACACAAGTGATTGAAACGACTGATACTTTTGTTTGACGGAAGAGAAAAATACATATAATAGACAGCATTGTAAACAACACAGAAGATCAGCCAGATAAAACAGACTCAAAGAGTGAATGTGAACCAAATGATATACAGTGGGGTAAAAAAGTATTTAGTCAGCCACTGATTGTGTAAGTTCTCCTATCTAGAAAGATGAGAGAGGCCTGTAATTTTCATCATAGGTACACTTCAACTACGAGAGACAAAATGAGAAACAAAATCCAGGAAATTACATTGTAGGATTTTTAAAGAATTTAATCGTAAATCATGGTGAAAAGTAAGTATTTGGTCACCCACAAACAAGCCAGATTTCTGGCTCTCACAGACCTGTAACTTCTTCTTTAAGAAGCCCTTCTGTCCTTCACTCATTACCTGTATTAATGGCACCTGTTTGACCTCGTTATTTGTTTAAAAGACACCTGTCCACAGCCTCAAATAGTCAGACTCCAAACTCAAGACAAAAGAGCCGTCAAAAGACACCAGGATGAAAATTGTAGACCTGAACCAGGCTGGGAAAAGTGAATTTACAATAGGCAAGCAGGTTGGTGTGAATAAATCAACTGTGGGAGCAATTGTAAGAAAATGGAAGACATACAAGGCCATTGATAATCTCAACCTCAACCCCATAGAAAATTTGTGGAGGGAGTTGAAAGTCCATGTTGTCCCAAAACATCACTGCTCTAGAGGAGATCTGCATGGAGGAATGGGCCAAAATACCAGCTACAGTGTGTGCAAACCTGGTGAAGACTTACAGGAAACGTTTGACCTCTGTCATTGCCAACAAAGGTATGTTACAAAGTATTGAGTTGAACAAAATTTATTGACCAAATACTTTTTTCCACCATATTTTACAATTAAATTCTTTAAAAATCCTACAATGTGATTTCCTGATTTTTTTTCTCATTTTGTCTCTCATAGTTGAAGTGTACCTATGATGAAAATTACAGACCTCTCTCATCTTTCTATGTAGGAGAACTTGCTCAATCAGTGGATGACTAAATACTTTTTTGCCCCACTGTAGTTATAGGGTTGAGAGAAAATACAGGTAGTGGGGAACAAACAAAGGAGTACTACCTACAATAGGACAGGCAGTTACACTTACGCACACTATTTACAGATTGCTACAAATAAGTAGTGGAAAATCATCCACAAGAAAACAACTTGCACAAAAAAGTCTCTAAACACATCAACTGAGTTAGAACTATCTGTAGTCCAAACATGAGCTAGCGAACTCGATAATTATTAAGTAAAATAGGGTAATTAGAGTTCAGTACAGTACTGTATTTTTGCCAACACAGTGTGTTTGACATTTTGAGACTGTTTTCAGACATAAAGTCCAGGGTTAAGATGTTTTTATTTCCTATTATAGTTTATTATATTTTTAAGGTCTCGGCCATTAAAGTGAACAGACATTGATTGGATGGAAATTAACCAACGCATACCTGTATACTTAATTATTAAATAATCCTTTGTAATAACACAATACATCATTATTGCATTATATTATTAATCATAAATAATACACTAAATAATGCCAATATGCATATTTTTACATTATTCTATTTACTATTTCTCTTAATTATTGGTGTATAAGCTATAAATTTAATATTCTTGTCACAGTACCTGACACGGGTGGGCGTTGGGCGGCCGGAAGGAGGGCAAAAACCCAAGGAGGAAGCTGGCCGCCGACAGCCTCAGCAACGGGGTTACCCTTTCCAGGTCCTGGGATAGGCTTGACAGACTTTAGGACGGGTGCCGGCTTGGATGTCTCTAAGGTGTGCGCGCTCTGGACGTTCGCCGAGGCGGGCGCGCTCTGGACATTCTCTGGACTTAGGAGGTGCTGTTAATGAGCTGATCCATGATCCAGTGATGGTGAGTCCCTGGGCCACCGCCGAATTGACAGCTCCCAGCACTGCCAGTGGACGTTTGAGCCCAGATGAGCCTCTCCACCTCAGACCCCTCTGCAATACGAATTCCATTGCCCTCCTGGCAGTACCCAGGGGTCCCACAACCCCCTGAAGTGCCCGCTGGGCCTCTGTCATTGCCAGGAAGGCTGGGGTCAGGAGCAAACGCAGTGGTGCAGGAGTCCAGCTGGAACAGATGAGTGCTGAATCCAGAATGATCCAAGGGATGGCAGAACAGCCGGCGAGATGGGATCCAGCACATGGCTTGCAAGCTGTGGCCGAGGCTGTTGGCTAGCGTATGGAGGTGCTGATGTGGTGTTAGCGAGTGTGGGCTCCGACATGGTGTTAGCGAGGGCGGGCTCCGGCGTCGAGCTAGCGAGCGCGGGCTCCGGCGTCGAGCTAGCAAGCGCGAGCTCCGGCGTCGAGCTAGCGAGCGCGGGCTCCCCGCATCGAGCTAGCGAGCTTGGTCCTCCACTTCCTGCGCTGCTTCTTAGCTGAGCAAGAGAGTCCACTTTTCGGGTTCTGGAGGGTGATTGCTGGACTGGGAATTTCCAACTCAGAGTCCAGACCATGCAATGTTAAAGAAAGCTGGTACTCCCACCTGAGTTGATCCTCAGGATACTTGTCGTCCGACGAGTCTGACCACGTACTACAAAGCATAGGGGACACACTTGCTATGTCGTTTATTAGGTCTGGTTTTCTGTCATGCTCAGGGCAAGGAAGGACGAGTGAGGCAGATGTACACGCAAGTGACAGGAGTTTATTTACAGTGAACATAGTGACAAGACAAGCAGAACGATTAAGTGCTGAACTAAAAGACACAAACACAACTAGCACAAGAACCAGGGCTAACAAAGCGATGCTAATAAGCCACATACAAGACAAGTAACAAAGCTAACGCTAACAGGAGGTACAAACAATAAGCTAACAAGCTAACAAACAACAACAACACGACTAAACCTAATACTAAGCTTAAAAATAGAACAGGTAACTAGAGATTACTGATGGAACCAGAGACTATAGTACAAAGAGGCAAGACAAGGAGAGGAACAAACCAGCATGGAACACAGGAGTAGACAGAAGCAGACGGGAGCCAAGGCAAGCCACCGTGTCATGAAAACAGACAAGGAAGTGCACAGGAAGAGGGGTTTATATAGGAAAGGACAGCAGGTGGCAACAGCCCCACCTGCTGTTGAAACAGAAGAGCGACAGGGGGAGTTAAAACTAGATTGATGCAAGCCCTCCAGCTTGCATCATCATTACAATTCTCTGTTTTTTAGTCTTCATGTTATTTAATTTTCTCTAAAATGTTAGTCTACCTGTAATTTTATTTTAATTGTTATTATTTTTAAATATGTTCTCCATGCTAATATTTATTTGGTTTGTTTATTTAAACTATTACTATGAACTTATTCATAAGATAACTTAATTAGTTCTTACTTATAACATCTACGCTGCCTGAGAAGGATGGATCCCTTTTTGAGTCTTGATCGTCCCAAGGTTTCTTCCTTATAATGTTTAGGGAGCTTTTTCCTTGAAACTGTTGCCCTAGGCTTGCTCAGTTTAAGACTGGCCTTAATTTAGAAGATAATCTAAAATTGTAAAGCTGCTTTGAGACAATGCTCCATTGTAAAAAGCACTATAGAAATAAAGCAGACTTGACTTGTCACATGTCGAATTTTAATAAAGTGCTATAAATGATAATAAGTAGTGTTTTATATATATAAAGTCATTTGCACGGTTTCATATTTTGTTATGAATAACTTGGTTATGTATAAATACAGGCTCCATAGAAAGTATTACAGAACAGTATAGAAAGCCAAAGTAACTGGAGTTGTAAAATACTGAATTAATATGCCTATGGGTTATTACAGTCATTTGTAACGTCAGACAGGATTTAACAGAGTGGAAACAATTAAAAGCTTATGAGTTTGTCCATGGATAAATCTGAATGATGCAAGTGGTGTAAGATTGCTCTGTAATTAGCAGAGTGTAATCGTAATAATGTGAGACGGATATTTCTGTCTTTAAAAACATCCTTTTAATAGAACATTATCAAAATTTGTGCTTGTTGCCCTGTTAAATTTTTAATAGTCAAAGCTGTTCCATTTTTGTAATAATGAACAGAGCAGAAACAATCCAATGCCCATTAAAAAACATCAGGGCCAGTTTGGGTCAATGGCAATTTGCTGTTCCTATTACTCTCTGAAGAAGGCAATTGAGCATTTTCTTCACGAAATCTATTTCAGCACACTGTGGATCCTTTGGGTGCTGAAAACACTAGCCAGACCATTTCTGATGTCCAGCGTCCCATGTGCTTTCAGCGCCCCAGCAATGAAGCACCATGTTTTCTTCTGGGCCATTATGGCAGAGAGCTTTTAAAAAGCATTTGGACTGTGACAGCCGAGGTTGGATATGTTATTAGTGGTGCAAGCGTAGGTGGTGGTTGAAAAATATGTTTACTGCACAGCAGTATCCCTTTGGTGCCATGGAAAAGCAGTTCATTAAATGGACGTTGACAACTGTTCACACAGTGTCTCTGTGGCTCCGGTGCAGTGTCTCTTATGATAAAATAACCATTCCTAAGAATTGTTGCAAAAAAAGGTTCCTTTAGCCCTTATTTCTTTATTCCTGTTCTTGTTAAGAAGTAAGATTGGTGTATAACATATAACGAATTTGACTTGGAACTGCTCACAAGATGTTGGTGGCTGGACATTTTTGATCGGTGAACTATTTTCATTCAGTGACACAGGTGTTTAAAAACTCCAGCAGCACTGCTGTGTCTGATCCACTCATACCAGCACAACGCACACTGCAGTGCCAAGAATGATCTACCCCCCTGTGGGGGTCCTGACTTTTACAGAACAGAGTAAATGGGACTAACAAGGTATGTAGAGAAACAGATGGACTACAGTCTGTGAAACTCAATTGTCTAGACTGAACACTGAACGTATGCAGAGATTGGAAAAAAGAAATGAAGGATTAAATATTAAGGTGAACATAAACATATACACTTGGGTAATATTGACCTACAGGGGTAACATACAATCAAATATAACAACTAATGTAATTTGCTGTCCGCATTGTGAAATTTGTTAGAATGCCAATTTGTAGATAAGTGAACACAGCTGCCTTTAAGATTATTATAGATTATTATCCTATTATATTTGCAGAAGCAAAACAGTTTGCCAGTGCACTAAGATAATGAGACAAGTGGAGCAATTAACATGGGGAAATGAATGTCAGTAGACTGAACTGCTTTTATATTGGTGAAATATAAGGCAAATTGGACTACAACTGAGATGCGTTGGCTTGCTTTTACCTATAGTGTAATGTGTGTGTGTGTGTGTGTGTGTGTGTGTGTGTGTGTATTACATCCGCATTTGCTGTACTTTGCATATTCCTGAGCCGTTCTGTTTCTCAATTGCAGTCTTTGTTAGCTCAAAGTTAGGGTCATGCAGCACACCTTGCTTTCCTGCTTCTGCTGAAATACTTTCAAGTGAGGAAAGATAAAATTGCTTTGCTGGACAACACACACACACACAGACTCACACACAGACTCACACACAGATGCACACAACAATCCATAATCTGAGCCTGTTCTCTGGTTCAGCGATTCAAGCTCGCTATCTGCTGAATAGCTGGAACAAGAAGAGCATGACAGAAATGTCTGTGTGAAATCCTGTAACTCTTACAGCAGTTTGAGAGAAAAGATTTAACAGCAAAATGATTTGCATGATGCTGAACTAAATAAGAGATGGTCCAGCTGCTTAGTTTTGATAAATAAGCATGTCTGTTCTTTCTTTATAGACACAACACCAGACTGTTAGTTGCAAAACTACTTTGTGCATATATTTAAGGTTGTAGAAACGGAACACAGGGCTGGGGTTAATAAACTGAACCCTAGTTAGTGTGAATTCTGCAGTACATGTTAATGTACTGTTAGTTTATTAATGTTAAATGTTAATAGTAATAGTGCAAAAATAGTCTTGTACAACTGGGACTGCTATTCCAATTCATCCATATACAGTGGTGCTTGACAGTTTGTGAACCCTTTAGAATTTTCTATATTTCTGCATAAATATGAGCTAAAACATCATCAGAATTTCACACAAGTCCTAAAAGTAGATAAAGGTAACCCAGTTAAACAAATGAGACAAAAATATTAGACTTGGTCATTTATTTATTGAGGAAAATGCTCCAATATTACGTATCAGTGAGTGGCAAATGTATGTGAACCTTTGCTTTCAGTATCTGGTGTGACCCCCCTGTGCAGCAATAACTGCAACTAAACGTTTCCTGTAGCTGTTGATCAGTCCTGCACACCGGCTAGGAGGAATTTTAGCCCATTCCTCCGTACAGAACAGCTTCAGCTCTGGGATGTTGGTGGGTTTCCTCACATTAGCTGCTCACTTCAGGTCCTTCCACAACATTGCCATTGGATTAAGGTCAGGACTTTGACTTGGCCATTCCAAAACAATAACTTTATTCTTCTTTAACCATTCTTTGGTAGAACGACTTGTGTGCTTAGGGTCGTTGTCCTGCTGCATGACCCACCTTCTCTTGAGGTTCAGTTCATGGACAGATGTCTTGACATTTTCCTTTAGAATTCTCTGATATAATTCAGAATTCATTGTTCCATCAATGATGGAAAGCCGTCCTGGCCCAGATGCAGCAAAACAGGCCCAAGCCATGATACTACCACCACCATGTTTCTCAGATGGGATAAGGTTCTTATGCTGGAATGCAGTGTTTTCCTTTCTCCAAACATAATGCTTTTCTTTTAAACCAAAAAGTTCTATTTTGGTCTCATCCATCCACAAAACATTCTTCCAATAGCCTTCTGGCTCGTCCACGTGATTTTTAGCAAACTGCAGACGAGCAGCAATGTTCTTTTTGGAGAGCAGTGGCTTTCTCCTTGCAACCCTGCCATGCACACCATTGTTGTTCAGTGTTCTTCTGATGGTGGACTCATGAACATTAATATTAGGACAATGTGAGAGAGGCCTTCAGTTGCTTAGAAGTTACAGTGTAGTCCTTTGTGACCTCGCCAACTATTACACACCTTGCTCTTGGAGTGATCTTTGTTGGTCGACCACTCCTGGGGAAGGTAACAATGGCCTTAAGTTTCTTTCAGTTGTACACAATCTGTCTGACTGTGGATAGGTGGAGTCCAAACTCTTTAGAGATGGTTTTGAAACCTTTCCAGCCTGATGAGCATCAACAACTCTTTTTCTGAGGTCCTCAGAAATCTCTTTTGTTTTTGCCATGATACACTTCCACAAACATGTGTTGTAAAGAGCAGACTTTAGATCCCTGTTCTTTAAATAAAACAGGGTGCCCACTCACACCTGACTGTCACCCCATGGATTGAAACACCTGACTCTAATTTCACCTTCAAATTAACTGCTAATTTGAAGTGGTAGTTCCACCTAAATTAGTCTCCTGTTTAGTGCTGTGCTGTGTTATATCGGTGTTTCAGGGTTTACCTCGCTGTTTAAAATATTTAAAATATTAAAATGTCTTTAAAATATTTAATACTTCTGGCAAAAATCTAAGCTGCCTCATTAACTTCAGGTGAACATTTTTTCCCATTAATATCCCCATAATCCATAGCCTAAATTACACAAATCTTAGATCTCTTTACATTTAATTTATCAAATAATCACCCATTTCTTTTTACTAAAGTAATATCTTCCGATGAACAATATTTAAATTATGACGCCTTATATCATTCTGGCAGTTATTTTACAAAACAATATTTTACAGCCCCCTGCAGTGCAGTCAGAGCACACTAAAAAGTTGGAGTTGGCAGACTCCAGAGCGCAGACATAAATCATCCAATTTGGCCACACATGCATTTCCAGGGAAACACTCCACAGAAATGCTTCAGCCGTCATATATTATGTTGGCAAGCACACTCGGGCTGACAAATGTTTGCACTGTCACACATGAAGTTAGGCGCTATATCATGTTAAACTACTGATCATGCAACACAGGGCAGCAGGACATGCTGAAAGGAGACCTTTTCTTTTTGGCCTTTTCTGTACAAGATTATTGTGATCAACCAGAGAGAGGAAAGCCATGTATGCTATTAGAGAAGGGGCCAGTCCTGCTTTGCTAGACCTGCATGATAGTAAAATTGCCACTAAATAAAGGCTCCCGTCAATAAGGAAAAATGATAGGGTGTCAGTCAGATGCTGCATGTCATAACTTAATAGACGTGCAATGCCCACTTTGGGAACTCAGATTGAAATGCTGACATGTTTCAAAAATATATAATGTTATAATGTTCCAAACACAGTCTGCCAACAAAAGAGAACTAGGTGAGTCTGTAGCAACTTACCGTATTTACATTTACAGCATTTAGCAGAAGCCATTTTCCAGAGCAACATACAATTGATACAGTCTTGCAATCCAAGCAGTTGTGGGTTAAGGGTCTTGCTCAAGGACCCAACAGTAGCAGCTTGGCAGAAGTGGGATTTGAACCCTGGACCTTCTGGTCCAAAGCCCAGTACCTTAATCGCTAGGCTACCACAGTCCCTGTAAAATGCTGTAAATGTCTTCATAATATTTAGTAGTCATAGTTTTACTTTTTATTATTTGCCATTGTGAAGTGGCATCACTAACTAATGCCCCTGATAACCAGAAAACAGTGTTTGTCTGAATGAGTTTTGATTCTTTTTCAAATGTATTCTGCCAGTCTGTAAAACCAGGCTTATTAGAGTATAAACATTGTCTTTTAGGCCACTGTGTATTGATTAGTCAGACCTACATTTACAACATTTGGCAGATGCTAACAGTTCATTTCTTTCATAAAACAGAAATGGTTAACTATGAGTCATGTTTTTCATGCATATCATAATTCTGGAAGCTGCAATCACTTTGCAGTGTACAAATTGTATCACCTCCATTCACACCTGCATTCATTTTTCTGTGTGTTACCACAAAACTGGGATGGTGACCTAATAAATCTATTTCTTTAATTAAAACCCCCTTTGTTTTGGACCAGCATTTGCATGTACAGTGATGCCTCAGTTTTTGTTGTTAATTCATTTCAGAAAGCTTGTCATGAATTCCCATAAGGAATAATGTAAATTGAATGAATTTGTTCCAGACGCCAAGAAAATCCACACTGTATAAGGCATTATATGCTTTAAGGGAACTGTATTGTACAGGTGCTCCCTGATGTACAATGGGGTTAAGCAAGTGTTCCGAGCAAATGAAGAGAATAAGAGAATTTTTTCTAATCAAAATGCATCGAGAACCCGAATTTGACAAGTTAAAAGGTGGTCAAAAACCGAGGTACCACTGTACTTAGGTTTATGTAAGAGAAATATTTCTCTTATTCTAACATTATCTCTAGAGTGAAAATGGCTATAGAAATGTTCAAAAGATTTCAAATAAATCATCAAGGCATCATATTTGACTGTCAGCTTGGAAGGGAGATTTCTTACATGCACTTACAGAAATAATAATCAAACTTTAATGAAATAAAACCTATACTTTAAAGTAGCGGTTAATATTTTTAAAATGTTTAAAAGACATATCAGAAAGGTAACAAGAGGACATGTTTTACTAATTCGTTCCTGGTTTCATGTGGCCATGCAGCTCCTTAGTTACCTCATATAGTTACAGACCTTTCAGAAGCAGGAGTTTGTATGTTCTCCCATTGTCCGCATGGGTTTCCTTCGGGTACTCCTGTTTCCTCCTACATTCCAAAGACATGCCTTAGGTTAAATGGTGTCTCTAAAGGGCCCTAGTGTGTGTATGTGCTCTACAATGGGACTGTGTTAGCCTAGCGGGTAAGGTACTGGACTATGGACCAAAAGGTCCAGGGTTCAAATCCCACCTCTGCCAAAGCTGCCACTGTTGGGTCCTTGAGCAAGGCCCTTAACCCACAATTGCTTGGATTGTAAGACTGAATTGTAAGTCGCTCTGGATAAGGGCGTCTGCCAAATGCTGTAAATGTAAATGTAAATGTACAATGGACTTGCTCCCTGTGCTGCCCGCTAGGCACCGGCTCCCACGCAACCCTGATCAGGGCTTAAGCGGGTATGAAAATGAGTGAATGATGGAACGAACAATTACTGAGCGATGCACTTATGTGAACTCAAAATGAATCAGCTGAGTCTGTTAAATCTCTTTAGAGTATATGAAGTGGTTCTAATCGCAAATGGCTTTAATCTAATACAAATTTCAAACCACTATTGCGGGAAAATTGTCTGACTCTAATCAGCCATTCCATTCCATGACATTTAAATACTTGTATTGAACTGTCTGTACACCCATAGAAATAATATACTTTGATGCCACATATGTCAACGTGTCTTATATTGGTCCAAACAAGACTGGCTAGTAAACAAATAAAAGTGAATGGAGGAGTGCACAATGACCTAATTATCTCTCAATTAATTTGAATGATTTGTTTTTATATTCTAGGCTTTTGACTCCAGCTACTTTGAATCTCAATAGAGCTGAGTGTGCATCAGCGTAAGGCAAGTTAACGTGGTGGAAAATAATCATGCATGGATTTGGATTATTTTCCATGGTTAAGACGTGTGGAAACATCCCTTTATAATTTAATGTACATGAAATGTGTAGAAGTGTTTATTAAGTTCTCAAAATGCCTTTTTCTGTCTACAGCCCGATTATTTGAGCTTTTCTTTTGCCCCAGGTCAGAACTCAGCTCATTCACTTTGAAATATGGAAATAAATTCACAAAAATTCAAAATACATTTGGAATTTTAGACAAAAATCTAACGAAATCAAATAATAAAATAAAAATCAAATAGTGAGTCATATAACAGTGAAATGATACACAGCATATTATTAGCCTATGAATACAATAAGATTTAATATATAATATTTATTGAAATAATAATAAACATAATAATAGATTAACAATTGTATAATATATGTTGTAGAAATAGTAGCATAATACAGTATATAAAATAGTGAATACTGTATTATACAACTATTATATTACTATATATACTACATACAGTATATTATGTACTATTGCCAATCTATTACTATTATTGTTTTACAATATTATTATTTATTAGACTAGCATGTTTTTCTGTTTGTTTGTTTATTCCAATATGGACCAATATGGCGACAAAGTTGACGTATGATCCAGCGGCCAATGCGACGTCTAGGTATACTATGTCTATGTGTAAACCCCTGATTCAGAACCTAAAGCACATTTTATTCTTGCAAATGCAGCACATAGAACCAAAATGTTTTTACTGGCACCTCATGGCTAATGTCAGTACAATACTCACTTAAATATATGCAAGACATTGATGTGACATGCCACTTTAAATCATGTTTTGAAACCCCCTAGGATTGAAGGGTAATAATGGACACAATGGGGCAAATCTGTGCCTTATAATTGATTATCATTAGAAAGATCTATTATCAGTAATAAAAACATCCAGTCCATGACCGGTGCCTTTCATGTCAGTACTTATAGACTCACAGGACATGCAGAACAGCTTGTTTTGGTACACGGTGCAGAAAGTGAACGCGCCTCGACCCAGACAGCTGAAGAAAGAGGTTTTCTACATGCCTTTCTGCCTTTCATTGTCGTTATCTGACAAGACACGGATTAAGAAGCGTCTCCCAGAGGACGCTGTGTGCACATCAACAAGGAACAAACAAATCGTCTGACAGCTAGATTGAAAAAGGACATACTTTGCATTACTGAATGCAACATTAAGTCGGCTCAGGTTGATCACATTTTAGGAGCCGGGACGGCACCCATTCAAACCAGAATGCTGCTATAATTAAAGATTATGATGCACTTTCATTCAGATATGCACCAGAAGAGGCACCGAGTGTCCTTGCAATGCCTTTGTTCAACTCTGCGTAAAAAGATCCCTTTTGCCCTGACTAATCATTGCCTGCCACTAGCAAGATGTTTATAGGCACGTAAAGTGTGTTATGTCCTCAATGCCATGGACGCGTTTACATTATGTCTCTGAGGTGTGTTATTAAGGTCTTAAACACCTTGTCTGTGTCGGAGTGATAGACGCGCTGTCCTGCATGCTGAGATAAAAGTGGTGCTATTTGTACAAAATAAGATCCTGCATAATAAATGGACAATCCAAATGATCATTCAGTAAATAATTCGATGAGAATCGGAATTATGTTCATTACTATTTGGACAAATGCATCGCCAACTCAGAAGCGTAGGAGAACAGCATCCCTGCCTTGAGCCTTGATTTCTGCTGTTTCAGTGTAAAAAAAAGGGTAATGAGAAACATCAACAGCAGACTTTACAGTAATGAGGCAGCCTAAAGTTCAGTGATGCCACATCTCTCCTTATTGCTCATTCTATTGCCAAGAAAACTCTTTTTTTCTGAAGAAAATCTTTCTAATTAATTGGCTGCCCAAGGATGATGGCTCCTTTCTGAGCCTTGGTCCTCAAAAGTTTCTACACATATTGCCACAGTCACCCTATGCTTACTAGTTTGGCTCTCAGATCTAGATATTGTTAGAGCTGCTTTGAGGCGATATTCTCCTATGAAAATATTGCCTGCATGACTTAATTAGTGAATTCTGCAAACCCATCTTGGCTCCTGTGGCTCGTTGGTAAGAGCTACACTGCTGGAACCCGGCAGTTGTAGAGAACTTGTGTTCAAATCCTGGCCTAGACTGGCAATGTTGAAGACAGTGTCGGGTATCTGGAGCCAGTCCCAGAATTCACAAGGACTGGAGGAGATGTACCATGAATGGGGCACCAATTCATCTCAGGGATGGGTAGGGATTGGTGTTTCGGTGTCATTGGATGAGCTCTCCATTTGGCCAACCTCCTCTAGACACAGCTACTTCTGCCCAACCCAGGCAGAAGGCGCTGCCGCAACTTGAACTTGGGGTACCCCAGTGATGGGTAGCGAATCAATCTGGTGGCACCTATGTGCCAATATCCATTTTATCATACTTAATAACTTTTCCTTTGTTGCCAGTCTGAATGTACCTCATGCTCTAAGATGGATTGGGACCCTGTCTAGGGTTGTTCCTGCCTTGTGCCCTGTGTTGGCACCAGCTTTCCCCCCTCCTTGATCAGGATTAGGTGGTTAAAAAAATGAATGAAAGAACGATTGAATGTACCTCATTCTGAAATGGGTTCGGATAGGATATTCAGATAATGGGAGCATATTTCTATTATTTCCTATGAGAAAATCCCTACCTGGTTCCTGTATATTCCAAGCTACCCTACTATTAATAATGCATCATATAGTAATAAAACATAATAAGTAACATAGGGGCGCAGAGGACTTTCTGAGTGGACCTTCTCACTGGCCGTTGCTTACGGATTGTGCATGGCTTTGCCTCTCTAACAAGCAAGGGCTTGTTTATCAAGTATTCCACCGCATGTGTTAACAGAGGCGCAGAGCTTTACAGTGCACTTCTTTTAGCAATTAATGCTACAAAGTAAACAACAATGGGTGTGTAACTAACCCCTGAAGCAAATGGACGTGAGGGCTATAGGTAGACGCAAGAATCCATACAGAACACAATATACAGTACTGAGCAAAAATCTTAGGCATTCACTATTTTTCAGTTTATATTGTGCATATTCTGTATTTATTTTAGTGGTCACTGCACTTTGTAGTTCTAGAATTACATGCTGTGAGAACTGATGAAGGATCTGTGGTGGTCCTGTGGGGTCCATTAGAGAAGAGAGTAAAGGGGACTGACAAAGTATGTAGAGAAACAGATGAGCTACAGTCTGTAATTATAGAGCTACAAAGTGCAGGAACCACTAAAACTTAAAGAATAAGCAGAATGCAAATTGAAAAATATTGACTGCCTAAAGCTTTTGCACAGTACTAAATCTGTTATTTTCCCAATCGGCATTTGTTACAGTAGGTTAGTGGTTTGAATAGCAGGTTGGGGATTAAAATACCTCATTGGGTACTACGTGAGTACAACCTGTTCACAACATACAGTACTGTGCGAAAGACTTAGGCCACCAATAGATTTGTTGTTATAGGACTATATATAACATACTGTCGATGATTGGATGCAACGTTTTCAACCTAAGTGAGCTTTTCACCCTGTTCCCCTTCTGTTAATTTCTGTGTTCCCCTTCCATAGAGACCATTCCAGATCAAGCTTTTGTGGACTGCAGAAGGCAACTTGGCATCCCAATGAAGCTGCCAGAGGCTCTAGCATAGTGAGAGATCACACTAAATACTTACCACTGTATCTTATAATAGCTGTTTTTCTGTTTTTTAATACTGCATACAAATTTCCTGTATTTTCTGGTTGAATTCTACTAAGGAGAGTGAGAAATAATTATGTGGTCATTATACCATTGCTAAAACAATGGTATATCTAATGTAATGGCGGCCTAAGACTTTTGCACAGTTAATCTGGTTGAGTAAGGTCTGATAATATGTGTTGTGCTTGTATGTAGTGTATGAGTCTTGGTACCAACTATGTTGTGGACCATTTTGTTTTGGCCTTGGCTGAGTTCATTATCTGTTTTATCAGTATTGTCGTTTGCTTTTATGTTATCATGGATTATTCTGCTTATGACCCTGGACTGTTTCACGGACTCTGATATTTGCATATGAATCCTTGTCACATGGAGGCACTCCTACACAGGCTCACTCTGACCCAGCTACTCAAGGACCTCTGAAATGAAGGGAGAAGTATGTATGTTTACATTTACAGCAGGCACCTTATCCAGAGCAACTTACAGAAGTGCTTTGTATTCTTCTTAACAGACATTACGTCATGCCAACACAAATAGCTTATAGTCCAAGGACTCCATCTAAGTAAAACCCTCTTAGAAGATGATGTAGGCAAAAACAGCAAACATGAAACAATAAAAGGAGATTTTTATTTCTTTTTTTTACTTGGAAGTGTAGTATCAGTCTTTGCTTAAATGCAGCATAAAAAGGTGAGTCTTCAGTCGCCATTTGAACACAGCAAGAGACTTCAGAGATCCAGTGCCAGCGAGTTCCACCACCACAGAGAAGAGTTTTGATGCTGGTTGTCCTTTGATCGTGACTGGTGGCTCCATGCTTGAATCTCAAAGAGTACAATGTGCACAGCGAGGATTGATTAAAGCCTTTGAAGTAGGAAGGGGCTGCTTCGTTTTTGGCTTTGAAGGTAAATATCAGCATTTTAAATGCAACGTGGGCAGCGACAGGGAACGTTGGTCAACGGAAAGCCAGATTTGCTGCTACATTATGAAGGAGTTGCAGGGGACTGATTGTATGCTCGGAAAGATCTGCATTGCTGTAGAGTAGATTAGATATAACTAGAAAATGGACAAGAACCAACAAAGAGTGGCTTCCCTGAAAAGGAAAGGTCAATTTCTCTTGATGTTTTATAGGGGAACCTATATACAACATCAACCAGGGGCAGTTTGGCGATGAGGGCTGAAAAACTCAGCTTGCTATCAAAGATTATCAGGGATTTCTTGCACTTTTGGATGGTGTGATGGAGGAGTTTACCTGGGTTATACAAGATCTTGACAAGGGACATGGCAGTTTTGAACACCACAGCGAGTCGCTGCTCCTGCTGGCCTGAAAGTGAAGCTCTCTTGACAGAAATCCATTGCCTGAACCTGGTTCCCCAACAAACTTGAGTTATTAAAAGTAGAAGAGAAAACATTCTTATTTCTCATCTAACTGAGGCAGTTCTTTATCCTGCAGAAACGTGAGCATGACACCAGCTATTTACTGTACACAAAATAATTATTAAGTTCTCTGACGTCCAGAATCTGTTCCTTCAACCCTCATAATCGTCCTCCAGAAACCTAGAGGAAGCGCAGACGAGCGGCATTGACACAAGCAAATGAGGAGGCTGCTTACTTATTAGTGCTGTTGACTGAGCATTTTAAATGAAGTAAAATTAATTGGAAAGCTTCATTAAAGTGAGAAAACAGTGTCGAGCACAGAACAGCTGAGAGCTAACCTCATAATAAGACCATATGAAAAGCTCCACTATTACAGTCTTTCTGATGACACCGCTGCCAGCGCACCTATTTGCAAATGCATTATTGGAATGGATTATTATTCTTCCATAAAATCTTTACATATCGTAAAGTATTATACTGTATTATAAAGAAGAACAGTGATTCTTTGCCATTGAGGTACAGTCTAATTTATATTTAAAACACAATACAATTGTCTGATGTATATTAGAGTAGGAGCCATGTTAGACAGACCGAATTCAGACAAAAAAGATAAGGAAGTATCCGACAGTACTGCTTTATGTCTTTATCTTTAGAGAATAGGGTTAATGGATCTAAACAGGATCTAAACAGGATCTCTCTCTCTCTCTCTCTCTCTCTCTCTCTCTCTCTCTCTCTCTCTCTCTCTCTCTGCAAAGTTGTGCAACCTTGCCTTGACTAAGGGCTCATAGTCAGAGTTTAGTGGTAATTTGGGACATTATGTTGCTGTCTTCTTACCTCTCAAGTGCAATCACTCAGGTTTGTTGGTTGCTGGGAAGCTGGGTTTAAAATGTCTCATGTGATCCCTCTTGGCTGTTACACCTTCCGGTTCTTCCCTTTTTAGCTCTGCTGTTAAAATTAGTTCTGCAAAAGTCCCATGCTACACTTACTACTAGTACAGTAACTCCCTCCATCCTCCATTTGACTGAACATGCTGTGCCATCAGAACTTTCCTGTTGAGAGCTGAAGATCCTACAGCGACTTTGTGTACTGCCGATAAGCACATATCTTTATGTTATTTTAATATTGTATTCATTTACACTATTCTTATATGCTATGATTTTATCTCTATTTATATCTTTGAGATACTTTTCATGATATTACATTATATATCTAATTTATTAGTCTACATATTAACAAAGTTTCTTTGTTCTGGGTTGACTTTTCTAATGCATTGCATTTATTACACGCACACGCACACTTTCTATTTTGATGCTTCAATGCTTCTATATTGCATTTATCTCTATGTTAAAGCGTTCTCACTGATGCATTACAAATCAAATAACCAGCCTAACAAATTGAGTGAAAAGTCGTATCTGATACATTTACGAGTTCCAGGATGTACCCATACTTCGCACTACTGAACAGCAAGTAACCACATTTATGAAACTGTCCACGTCAATTCCTTTGTACAGAAGGTCAGATTTTTTACTCTTAGCCTTTCCATTGAAACACGTGCTTGGATGACACTCATGGATGAATTTGATCTGCTCATCAGAAGCTCGTTTATGGGAATACATTTGCAGTTGTTCTTTCACCAATTAGAAAAAAGGCAGCACTTTGGATTTGCAGAAGAAGATTTCCTACTAAGTAGAAGAGTGACAGTCGAAAATATGGTGTGATAATTAAATGAATGTGGCAGAAGTCAATCAGTTCTTCTAAGCAAAGCAGGATTCTCAGTATCAAATCATGGCTAAACTGGATGTTTCTAAGGGGGAGTGCACACTGGCCCTATAAAACACTTTTCCACAAGTGGATCGTTTGTATCCAAGCCACGATCAGGCAGAAAAAGTGACAATATATCATAAAAAGGATACAGTGGGGCAAAAAAATATTTAGTGAGTCACTGATTGTGCAAGTTCTCCGACTTAGAAAGATGAGAGAGGTTTTCTATGGGGTTGAGGTCTGGAGACTGGCTAGGCCACTCCAGGACCTTGAAATGCTTTTTACGGAGCCACTCCTTCGTTGCCCAAGCGGTGTGTTTGGGATCATTGTCAGGCTGGAAGACCCAGCCACGTTCCATCTTCAATGCTCTCACTGATGGAAGGAGGTTTTGGCTTAAAATCTCACAAGACATGGCTCCGTTCATTCTTCCCTTAACACGGATCAGTCGTCCTGTCCCCTTTTGCAGAAAAACAGCCCCAAAGCATGATGTTTCCACCCCCATGCTTCACAGTAGGTATGGTGCAACTCAGAATTCTTCTTCCTAGGTACCAGGCGAGTTGAGTTTTTACCAAAAAGTTCTATTTCAGTTACATCTGACTACATGATATTCTCCCAATCCACTTCTGGATCATCCATATGCTCTCTGGCAAACTTCAGACAGGCCTGGACATGTACTGGCTTAAGCAGGGGGGCACGCCTGGCACTGCAGGATCCGAGTCCCTCTCGGCGTAGTGTGTTACTGATGGTAGCCTTTGTTACTTTGGTCCCAGCTCTCTGCAGGTCATTCATCAGGTCCCTCCGTGTAGTTCTGGGATCTCATGATCATTTTGACCCCACGGGATGAGAGATCTTGCGTGGAGCCCCAGATCGAGGGAGATTATCAATGGCCCTTGTATGTCTTACAATTGCTCCCACAGTTGATTTATTCACCTGCTTTGCCTATTGTAGATTCACTCTTCCCAGCCTGCTGCAGGTCTACAACTTTCTTCCTGGTGTCCTTCAACAGCTCTTTGGTCTTGGCCATGGTTGAGTTTGGAGTCTGATTGTTTGAGGCTGTGGACAGGTGTCTTTTATATACAGATAACGAGGTCAAACAGGTGCCATTAATACAGGTAACGAGTGGCGGACAGAAGAGCTTCTTAAAGAAGAAGTTTACAGGTCTGTGAGAGCCAGAAATCTTGCTTGTTTGTGGGTGACCAAATACTTATTTTCCACCATGATTTACAATAAAAAAAATTTAAATCCGACAATGAGATTTCCTGGATTTTTTTTCTCATTTTGTCTCTCATAGTTGAAGTGTACTTATGATGAAAATTACAGACCTCTCTCATCTTTCTAAGTAGGAGAACTTGCACAATCAGTGACTAACTAAATACTTTTTGCCCCACTGTAGATAAAGCACCGATATATAAAGTGTATCTCAGCCGTCAGTTTTTTCTATGCCAGGTCTGTTTTACTGTCTTTTCTTTTGACAGTGGTGGACATGGTATGAAATCTTCTGTTTCTAGGCAATCGAACACAAAGATAGGCCTTTATTTCACACACAACACTGGGCTGTTGTTTCATTAGACATGTTTCTTGTAAAAACTTTTTTCATTTTGAACGTGAAATGTCAAAAGTGTCACACGAGTTCCAACCCAACAAAGATTTGACTGGCTTTATTGGGCAGAATAACAAGTTTCCGCTGTTCTGGCACAATTATGAATGTCTAGCTAATAACCAATTATCCTTTATTGCCATCAGGACACTGGTAATGGCTGCATAAATGGCTCTTTGCAGTCATGTTTGAAATAACTAATAAATCAGTCATTTCAAGCAGCAGCGTTCTTTTGCACTGTCAGTAATGTCTTCTATTTTAAATCAGTTTAAAGGGCACCTGATCAAGATTGCTTTTCCTTCCCATCATTCCTCCTATCAAATATCCTACTTGTTTGCTACTTGTACAAATGCTCCAATGAGTCATTAAGCTCATTTACAAGCCCAATCAGTCGCTATTGTTTCATCATGGCGTCCATATGAAGAGGTCAGCTATGCAACGCAGTCATATGTTCAAACGAGTTGCACAGCGCGAACGCAGTACGTGTCAAATGTGCAATGGAAGCAGAAATCTGACAGGCCCTCAAGTGAAGCGAGAAAGCGAAGAAAGAAGGCAGAGTCTCAAAAAATTACGTCTATTCAAAAAAATTTCGAGACGCAGCATCTCAGCAGGTGGCAAGCTGATGACTTGGCTGTATAGAAGTCAATGCGTAGCCAGCAGAGCACGACTCAGTCGTTTGACCATTCTGATGGAAATAACTCTGGTCTCATCAGTTCCACAGAAATCCTAAAAATGTAACTTCATGGCAATGTCAAAGCTATTTAAGGGGAAAGGATTATGAGAGGAAAGTCAGGCGAACAGACAAAGGCAGAATGTAATACATAATGAACAGCACAGCGGTGGAAAAAAGGAATAAAAGACCAAACATGACTCGTCATGCCAGCGCTCGTGTGCAGGCCAAACCAGCCAATTAACACCCCCCCCCCCCCCCCCCCCACTTCTTTAATAAGAATGGAACGACGTCTCTGTAGACAGATTATTTTAAATTTAATTAGCACCACGACGGCACAGTTATTTAATTATTCACCATGTTAATTGGTCAACGCTGAAACGGGGCTTTTTCCATCTAAAGGCTATTAATTTAACAAAAAAGATATAATGTGCATAAATAATGCATCAACTGAGGGCCAAAGGTCTGGCACTACTAGTGTAATTGCTTCTATTTTTGCATTTTTCTCAATTTTAATACAGTGTTTTTCAATACGAATCACAGAATCATCAGGACATTTGAAAGGTTGCAGAAGACTTTTAAGACATTTCAGAATTTTTTAGCGTTTCGTAGGGTTTGCCTAGCGCTATAAATGACAGCATGCAATCGAGTCGGCATGGACACCACAGGTTGTCGCAAAAATTGTGTGATCCGTTGTATCCCAGCATGATTTCATTCATTCATTCATTCATTGTTTCAATCATTTTTTTATCCACTTGTCCTAGTCAGGGTTGCGGGAAAGCCAGTGCGCAAGGGATGGCGCAAGGCAGGAACAACCCTAGACAGGGCGCCAATCCATCATAGGGCACATACCCTCACACATTCATGGGCACAATCATACACTAAGGGGCACTTTAGAACCACCAATTAACCTAACATGCATATCTGTGGATTGTGGGAGGAAACTGGAGTACCTGGAGTAAACCCACATGGACATGGGAAGAACACGCAAACTCCAGACGGCGGAGCACAGGGTCGGGATCGAACTGGGGATCTCAGAGCTGTGAGGCGACAGTGCTAACCACTGCTCCATATTCCAAAATGCATCTTGTGATGTTACTGTGTGCTTTACTTTCTCTGTCTTAGTGTCCCCATAAATGCTCGATAGGTCAGGTATCCATCATGGAAAGTCCATGACAGCTGTCCTTGGGCCTCATGAAACGCAAGCAGAACTAATTTGTGTGTAAATCATTCTTAAAGCGCTTTCTCCATAAATGGCTGCAGTCATGAAAATGTTCATAAAAAAATCTACACATGGTCTTGACCACGCGTAAAGTCAGTAACTTCTGAAAGGCACCAAAAGTGTCATTTGGCATGACTGCACTTGAACTGAAGTAAAGTAGTACCTCGGTTCTCGTCGTTAATTCGTTTCAGAAGGCTTGTCGAGACCCTTGTCAAATAAGGTGAATTGAATGAATTTGTTCCAGACCCCCAGAAAATCCATACTGTATAAGCATTGGATGCATTAATGGAGTTGTACCGTGCAGGTGCTCCCTGATTTATGATGGGGATATGTTCAACAACTCCATCATAAGTTAAATGTATCATGAACTGGAGAGGTTAATGAGTGTCTGGTAGAGCAGCCTGTACTTTATATAGCGGAACCTATGATAGGTAACGATAAGTAATTCATGTTTTAAGCACTTACATTAACCTCCAGTTGGCCAAAATCATTAACACAAAGGTTGCTTTACAATACAGTGTTACAGAGTAACAGAAAAACACTTACTCTATTGGTGAACTCAGGGCACAAGCATAGCTGCTAAGCTAAGCATTCAAATCCTGTTTTGCTTTTGGTTGGCTCTTAGGACCCATGGAGACTTATTTGCATTAAGATTACAGTACTGTAGATGTCAAAATAAAGAAAAATACTGATACAAATAGCAGAGATCTTCTCTGAGGGCTACTGTTAACCTGAATCATGATTCGTGAATCAAGTTTCGGCTGAAACGAGTCGTGAGGCTCGACTCATACAAGTTTAAGCAAGTGCGTCGAGTACAGAGCAAACGAGAACCGAGACAAATTATTCTAGTCAGAATGGGTCGAGAACCGAGATACCGCTGTACTGACTAAATAATTATAGATAAAAAATGAAAGTAAACAAAATTACACTCAACAAGCTTGGTTTAATAATACAGCCTGTTAATCAGAAAAACTTCCATATTCAGAAGCCTGTATGGCGCCGTTGTTGCTAAATTATTTTGTTACGGCCAATGAATTAGCCTAATTAATGTGGATGGTTTCATTAGAACAGAGTTTAGGGGGTGTAATACTCACCAGCGGAAATTGCTGATTTTGCACTGTTGCGAGAACGCTTCGTTAGTGATCATAGAGATTATTAATAGAGTCAAGCAGATCGCATGCTCTTCCTGAACCCGCAACTGTGCTGTTCGGATTTTTGGTGCCTGGAACGTCCCAGAGGCAGATTGATCATCCCAGGGGTTTTAGGGGGAACGTTTCCCCCTCAAAGTTAAAATGCTCCCCCAATAATTCCTCAGCTTCCTTGTGATTTAGTTTAGGTTCTTAACAATGTGATGATTGTAATGTTTTCCCCTAGCTGCTAGATTTGGCCGAAATTGTTATTATTATTATTATCTCATGATATTTTCAGTTATGGTTCTGTACTCTGGAGGGAGGAAAGCAGCGTGTCTGATTCTCTTGCTAGTAAACGCTGAAAACTGTGAGACACTGCTGGCTGGATGTAATGTCAATTTTAAATATACTCATAGTAAATACATATTCATCTTCAAGGTACGATATTTGGCATATTAAGTACTTTTTTACATTCCTTGTCTTGCATGTGTTTTACTTGGGTCAGCTGGTGTGAACAGCTTAAAGTTTAAAGGAAATCTATGCGACTGCATCGAGGCGATGCATAACGATGCCTTTGCATATATAAATAAGAAAAAGTACCTTCCAGTCAAAGTGCAATTGATCTGTGATGTGAAATGTGATCTTCTGAACGCTGTGTCCAGCTGGAATATGCAGACGCTTGGAGAGTGGCGTAAAGAGATCGTTGGCTCATCGGTAAAAAAACATAAGGGCTAGAATGTTGTAGGTTTATTCATGTAGCCTACTTGTAATTTGCTCTCAAGTGCTTTTTTACGAACTGAAACACCACTATGTTATGAAAAAGTGAAAGGTATTGATTTGAATGCACTTCGTTCAACAAAACATTGATTTCCGCATCAGAATAGTTTTCTCACTGCTTTTTCTGCCACATTTTGGAGGATTTTTGCTGCAGTAGTCAGTCCAAAGGCTTTGTTATATGGTCAGCATTTATTATTTGTGGGTGTGGTTTATGGTAATTATATGCTAATTATAAAGGCCGTTTCCTCGTCTTTTTATGAAGGTTTCATGAATGAGGCCCCTTGAGTGTGCTCTCCTACTTTTACATTTATCTCATTTAGCAGACGCCCTTATCCAGAGCGACTTACAACTGATACAGCTTTACAATACCACCAATGGACTGCTTGCATTCATGACCATGACACGCTTCCATTTTCTAATAGTCTGGCTCATACGCTTCTGGTCACGTTGTTTACCATTCATCAGCGTTCTCCAAACTTTCCATTTTTTGCTAGTGCATATCAAAATGAGTGTCCATGTAAGGTTTTTTTATAAACAAAACAGTTCCAGAAGAAATAATCAGAGCACTGTTGTGCCCCCTTTGCTCGGCGTCTATGAAATGTAATGGAAGTCTAAGTTTCCATTGCTTCCCAGCCCAGAGTGACCTCAGGAGACCATGGCTAATAGACATCCATCAGGACCACTTTATCATTTCTCCGCATATGAAGGTCTGTAGTAGACATTGCATACCTGATCACTTGGTTGAACCGAAAACACCAGAAGGTCGGAGAAGCCTGGCAAAATGTGCAGTGCCTACTACGGCACTCATATACCATGGCGCAGGGGAAGACCGGCTGAACCCGAATTTCTGGAAGATCCATCAACAGATCTTACAATAATCCTGAGCCACAATCTCTAGACATGTCTTGCTCGGAAAATTAAGATCTGTCCCGTGGAGTGGAAGAGTTGAGAAATTGGCTACAGGAGCTACACATCCAGCTTAGATTTGGATTAATAAATCCTTTTGCCAGCTCTAATGAGGATATTCAGTTTTACTCCAGGTGACTTGTACAGTAATAACCCAAAACGTCACGCTTCTGAATCTGTGTGTCAAAGTATTAGCCATGTGATGCACAGTGGGGTGTAATATTAGATAACCGTGTTCCTGATGGTTCCAGATGGCATTTTCTAGGCACTGTCAAGCCCAGATGTTGGTAGTTGGCACTGGAAAGTCTAGTAATCGTGACCAGGTGGCGTTTCCTGGAAGTTAGGGTTTCCTGGCACTCGTGCACTTCCAAATTCATGCACCTTGTATAAGAAAAGTAATGCTTGGCCTTTGCCAGTGCTGTGATAATGCAATAATAAGTGATTTATTTAATAGGATTTAAGACAGAAGTTCTTTACGAGCATTTGTTCATTTAAATCATAATCAGGTGACTCCGAGCTGAAAAGAGGACATTCTGTGTGAATGGTAGCACAACGTGCAAACACCTACAATTAAAATAAAGGCTTATTCTCCAAGTGATTATTTTCTGACCACTTCTATAATTCCACCTGCTTCAGTCAGAAGTCAAGAATGTCTCTACAGACAAATTGGTTGAAATTTAATTAGCACCACGGCTGCACAGTTTCTTTAATTTAATTCAGCATCGTGTTAATTAGTCAATGGCAAAATGAGGCCTTTTCTTCTAAAGGCTGCTAATTTGACAGAGAGAGATATAATATGCATGAATATTACATATTATTCCGCTCATATGATTAGTTTTTTGTTCACAACTCTTTGCATAAATCAGAGC
Organism: Ancistrus triradiatus; assembly: GCA_025084515.1. Lineage (NCBI taxonomy): Eukaryota > Metazoa > Chordata > Actinopteri > Siluriformes > Loricariidae > Ancistrus > Ancistrus triradiatus. Next base: position 52,474 of record JAJAGP010003429.1, read on the forward strand.
TCGGCATCAGGTATTGAAACAGGTATATAAGCAAATGAAAAACAGAGTGTTCTTGTTATAATATACACTAACTGGCCACTTTATTTGGTACACCTCCTTCTTTCTACACTCATCGTCCATTTTATCAGTTCCAGTTATTAATGTCATAGTACTCGAGTCCGGTCTCAGTGTCGAGACCAGTCTCAAGGCCATAAACAAGCGGTCTCGGTCTTGTCTTGGTCTTGACCTCATTTGGACGTTTCATCTCGGGGTGAGGTTGACTTGGAATTGTTGTTGAGACAATGTGTCCAGTGCGTCTGTCTGAACTGAACTGTTTTCTGCCGTTAATGAATATCAACAATCCATTCCAACAGAATAAATCAGTCTTTTCTCTACATGCCTAAAAAAAATCTGCACTCATATTGGTTAACAGGGAAAAATAAGTTACTCTTCATCTCGTTCAGTATCCATTCAATAAACAAATTTAATTTTTATCCATCTGACATTAAGACTTTGTGTACATTTTTGCCCACTCGCTCCACAAAATCTAAAATTATTATTATTTTATGACACTGAATAATAAAAACTGATAGAATGGATGTTGTTGTTTATACTCCGTTGACTTTATGTGGTGGCTTTTCATTAAGTTTGAGAGAAGAAGGGAAACTATCATCACCATCACTGATCTTTAGCAAACTGCAGACGAGCAGCAATGTTCTTTTTGGAGAGCAGTGGCTTTCTCCTTGCAACCCTGCCATGCACACCATTGTTGTTCAGTGTTCTTCTGATGGTGGACTCATGAACATGAACATTAGCCAAAGTGAGAGAGGCCTTCAGTTGCTTAGAAGTTACCCTGGGGTCCTTTGTGACCTCGCCAACTATTACACGCCTTGCTCTTGGGGTGATCTTTGTTGGTCTACCACTCCTGGGGAGGGTAACAATGGTTTTGAATTTCCTCCATTTGTACACAATCTGTCTGACTGGGGATTGGTGGAGTCCAAACCCTTTAGAGATGGTTTTGTAACCTTTTCCAGCCTGATGAGCATTAAGAACTCTTTTTCTGAGGTCCTCAGAAATCTCCTTTGTTCGTGCAATGATACACTTCCACAAACGTGCTGTGAAGAGCAGATTTTGATAGATCCCTGTTCTTTAAATAACACAGGGTGCCCACTCACACCTGATTGTCATCCCAGTGATTGAAAACACCTGACTTTAATTTCACCTTCAGATTAACTGGCAACTCTAGAGGTTCTCATACTTTTGCCACTCACTAATATGTAATATCGGATCATTTTCCCCAATAAATAAATTACCAAGAATAATATTTTTGTCTCATTTGTTTAATTGGGTTCTCTTTATCTACTCGTGCACATGCACAGTCCGAAAACACCACTTATAATCGGGTTACTGGTGTACATGCTGCAAGTAACCCGATTACTGGAGTAAAATCCAGCTCTCTTTACCGGATTTTTTAATCTGATTTCTAGATCGGAGTACGCTGTATACGTGACCACTTGAATAATCAGATAACTGTCGAAATCCAATCAGATTATTCAGTGCATGAATACGCCCTCTCGGGACCACCTCCAAGGTTCCAACCCTATAGAGGTTAAATAGCTGGGACTCCCCTTCAGCTTCTGGCACTGCAGAAGCCTTTCGGATGAGAGTCGAAACGTCTTCAAGAACCAAAACTGAGCTCAAACACCCAAGACTGCCATGACCTGGTGGACTGAAAGCTTACACAGACACAAGCCACAGCAGCTGCTACCACTGCTAGCAGCTGTCATTCCTAGCATCACAGTACAAGAAAGAAAATTCATCGAATTACTTCACAAGCTGGTCTGCCCACACACTGCCAGAGGCACCACTGAGAAACTCGAACATGGGTCTCCAAGGTGGTGGTCTAGCGAAATGAATGCTTCACCACCTGAGCGGCTCATTGATTTTCAGGTCACAAATTCAACTGCTTCAGAATGAAGTGTCAAGGAAGCTAGGCTATTGCGACGTACCCAGTATTTCCTGTCTGTTTTGGACGTATGCTCACTCAGGTATAATCCTGCTCATTTAGAAGGCATCGTCTGCGAGACGTCATTGATTAAGTAGTAGCTTTGGGAAAGGAAGGGTATAAAGGTCTAAGAAAGTGTCCAACATTTTAATCAGGAATCTGTGGGTCAACATTACGATCGCGTGAAAAGGAATTAGGTATTAGGTAAATATATAGAGTCAGCCATCCCAAAAGAGTTACTGCATGTAGAACGAGGTTTTATTTGCTAGACTATTGACAGGTCGTGTCCTAGGCATACTCCCAGTGCAGCTTTTATGTTGTTTGGCCTTTTGACACCTCTCCTAGTGGCTTTATGAGAGCAACTACCTGGGGACCTTGAGAACAAGGTAACTGAAGCTAAACGGATAAAGGTTACTATGTCAAGTAGTGAACACTGCCCAACAAACCCCAGATGCTATTTGAAATGTCTCTAATCTCTCCGAGACTTCAGATGCCCTTTCAGGCATTTGATCTCCCAAATACCACGCAGAATTGCCTTTTAAAATTATTTTCGATTTTTTTTTTTGATAGCCTTCCAACACATCCGATTTTAAACCTCCTGAGAAATCCACTTACCATGCTACGTGTGCAGATAGTGTGTCATCCTGCGGATTATGAATTGAAATTGCCTTTCAGCAACGATTTGTGGAGGTTGGAGTCACTCAAACAAATAAATAAATGAAATCAAAAAGACAAAGTAGTGTGGACAAGGGGTGCACTGTCTTCAAATTGAAAGAGATTAAACCCAGGTAAGTGATTCATATATAAATGTACACATTGTATCTCTCATCTTGAGTCCCTTCCTGGAAGACAGTAAGCTACAGTGCTTACAGAAAATCATCATGTATGTACAATGCCAAAATCCATATAAGAAATTAAATTAAATCTAACTTTAATCCAGCTGTCATTACACATTACTGTATAACTCTCAACATCAAAGTGAAAATAACATTATATAAAATCTAATTAGTAAAAAACCTGGATTGGATAATCTGGCTAATGACTCTGGAGCACTTGGCATAGCTTTGCATGATATGCTACTTTCTCATCTTACTGCTACTTGTATCACTGGTTCAGTTTTCATGGCTCATGCCCCAATATGAAATAAGTTATTTCCATTCAGAACTTTAAACTGCCTGTGATTAATCTTATTTTGGGTGTTCCTACAGGATCTGTCCTTGGCCCACTTCAATTTATCATTTATCAGGCACATAATATATAATAGATGCATATTTTTACGTTATTTTCTTCAAAGTTTCATTAATTTAATAATATCTCATATGCCATAGTTTTATATTCTATTTTATTCTATTCCATGCTATTGTATTATACTTTTCTTAATATTACATTAGCTCTAATTTCTTAGTCTACATATTGCTTTATTTTATTTTTTATTTTGTTATTATTATATATTTTAAATATGTTTTCTCTGTTAATATTTATTTAGCTTCTGTTTATTTAAACTATGACTATAATCTTATTAATTAGATAACTTAATTAAATGATTCATTCTTGGTCCCCAGGGAGGTTGGGTCCCTTTGTTAGTCCATTTTTCCTCCTTATAACATTTAGGGAGTTTTTCCTTGCCAATATTGCCCTAGGCTTGCTTAGTTTGGGCTTGGGCTTAGATAATAGAAAATTGTGAAGCTGCTTTGAGAAAATGGTCCATTGTAAAAAGCGCTATAGAAATAAATTTGACATTGACTTTAATAACACCAAGATTTATGTATCGACCAAACATAGCTTGGGCTTGTATCCACAATCATTAACATACTATATAGACAAAAGTTTGTGGACACAAAATATTACATACAACACACAGGTATTAGTATGGAGTTTGCTGCTACAACAGCCTTTGTTCTTCTAAAAATGGCTTTCCTCTACATTTTGGACCATGACTGTGAGGTCGGCTTCTAATGTTATATAATAAGGCCTGGCAGTTTTGGCATGCCAGTGCATTTTCAATGGGTTGATGGAGTAAGCAGCTAGCCAAGTCCTTAATCAAAGTTGGAACACCAGTTCTCTATGAACTGTGTTTATGGACAAGAGCACAGAAGTTGATGAACTGTCTTGTTGGAAGCAGAAACCTGTAATTGTTTCATATTGAGAGTACCTGCGGTACCACTGTTTGTCTATGGAGAATCCAGAAATGCATATTTTATTTTATGGATGTGTTACAAGTGAGTGTTGCTGAAATGAGAAGGAGTGTCCACAAACTTTTGTCTATAAAGTGTAGATTACAGTTTGCGAAGCACTTTCTCCAACTACATACAGACAAAACTGAAATCAAGGTAGTCAGGATTAAAACCTGCACTACAAGTCTTTCTAGCATCTCTCTTAACATTGATGGTACCCTCATTAAGCCTTCTCCTATAGGAGAAGTCCTGGATTGAAATACAATGAGTGTTCGCATCAGATCTATGATTAAAGTAACATTTTTCCACCTTTGTAATTTTGCTCGCCTCCGTCCATCACTCAACATGACAGATGCTGAAATGTTCATTCATGCCGTCATTACAACCCACTTAGATTATTGTAATTTTTTACTTTGTGGACTAAGTGATGCCCTACTTTCAAAACTACAGCAAATTTGAAATGCCACCGCCGGGGTTCTTACACACTCCAAAATTCCATCACTTTACTCCTGTTCTCCAAGAGCTTCACTGGTTTCCCATGTTATACTGTACTCCATATAAGCTTCTATTTACCTTCAAGATCCTTAATGGCCTTGCTCCCTGACTGAGCTACTCCACCACTACATTCTCTCTGTCAGAGGTAGTAGAAATGAAGTACACGTGCTATGTTATTGTACTTCAGTATTTTTTAGGTTTCTGTACTTTACTTGAAACCTAAAGAGCAGAACAGTTCAAGGTGGGCAGGTGATCTACGTTCCAGCATGACAATGACACAACACATTAACTTCTGGATAGGACGGTGAATATCCTTGAGTGTCCGAGTAAGACTGGGCAAATATTTCCCAATCTAGGTGTGCACAGCTGGTATATCCTAACAGAACAGACTGATGGCACTAATTAAAGAAAAATGTCGCTCTATGAAGCATTAAATCAGAAGGCTGATCACTCGATCAACACTGTTATTCTAGTGTGTTACGCTTTATTAATTTTCAGAATTGTTGCTTTTATTTCCCGTTAATTGAATGGTGCAAGGCAAAATGTTCATAATATATTTTTAATGGCTTTTGATTTCAGTTTGTGAGAAAAAAATGTGACTATTTAAAAGAAGTAAAACGCATTTCTACACGAGGAATTTCTTTGATTGATTTTCAACTGCACTTCATCCTTTGAACAAACGTGGACAAGGCTCATTTATGGAAAATCGGCTTGATTGCAGATGTGTAAGCAATTGATGGAGAAAACCATTTGGATACATGCTTTGCTTTGGTAAACTCACGTAGAACTACTATAAACATCAGTATTAGAGCACTAACATCACCAGTGATCTAATTATATTTAAAACAGTGTCTGTATGTTACACATCCTTATTTACCCACCAAAATTAAGTCACTGACAACTGTTAGCTTTTTTGTAGTCAGGCCAAATCCAGATTACCGTACCTACCAGATAATCTGGATTTGCTGGAAAAAATTTGCTCGGTGCTCATTTTTGGTTCTCGACAAACCTTCTAGAATGATTTAACAACGAGAACTGAGATACCACTGTATTTTTGTAGTTAGGCCAAATCCAGATGACCTACCAGATCTACAGCAATGCAAGCTCAGTCTGAACAGTTCATCATTAGTTCATCAGCTTTCCTACGTTTCCCAGTAGCGCAGTCCCCATTCACAATCATCAAGGTTCAAGATTGTAAAGAGATAAGTAGCCAAACAACACTGATCAACAATAAATCATTTCTTTAGTCACACATTTGTGATCCATCATCTTAAGGATTTGTGGTCATAGGATCCTGAGAGAATTGTAATAGAGTGCCATTGATTAGGGATCTATTTTGTTACATTACCCTTTGTCAGCTACGTTTGAAGTTTTTATCACAGCACTGCAAAAACTGTAACACCCCAGTCCCTGTTGCCTGTTGAAGCTCACAAAAACTGGAATGAAGATCAGTGGGAAAATGAATAATAATATATAACTATTATACAACTAATCTCAGACTAATTTTCCAATGATCGTCTAATTCCAGAATTCCAAAAACTAAACCTGCAATGAATTAAAAGTGTGAATTCTCCACTTTTTAAACTAAATATTCATATGCAAAGATGATACATCCAAGTGGCTTTATATTTCTTTAGGTAAATCAGCCCTTGATGAAGTGCAGCATGAGAGAAATAATAAAGTTTTTGTTTTTATTTCTAAGCAGAATGATAGATTGAGAAACATCAGCCATTCTTCACTGTTCGGCTGTTATGCAATGTTGCTCAAGCATGATACAGCCAGCATGATGAATGAGCACTGTTCATGGAAAGTTTGAATCCAGATGAAACCTAACTGATTGGACCACCCATCAGGCCACTCAGTCTCCTGCCAGTCAGAATTTGGGTGCCATCTCTCTGTTCCTTCCTCCATCATACCCCTGGCGACAGCTGTTCCCTGACCGAATGCTGATGCCCAGCTTTCTAGCGCGCTTCTACTGAAGCTGGGTGCCCCTGAGCCGAAATTCGGGCGTGCATGTCACATTCTATCTCTGTAATGCTGCATCCATCCCTCAGTGCAACCCTGGCAACATTCTTGACTGGACAAAATTTGATCAGGGAATGCAGACATCCACAAGAAATTCAAAAGTTCATCCATGACCCACTCGCTTATAGAAACTTACTTCAGCAGCCACTACGTAAGACTGAAAGCAATTATTTCAGGCCTTTCTTCCCACTCAAATCTTCATCATGCTCTTGTTGGCCTCCCTGGTTTTGTGTCACACAGATACCTGAGAGCTTCTGCCTATGCTGAACACATATACAGTATTCATTCATATTTATATACAAAAACATACACTATAAAGACAAACGTTTGTGGACACCACTTCTAATTAGTGAGCTCTAATATTTTAGTAACACTCACTTGTAACACATTCATAATATAAAGCAGACATTTCTAGATTCTCAATAGACAATCAGTGGCAGTACTGATACCCAAGTGACTCCAATATGACACCTTTATAGATATCTGCTTCCAACAAGTACAGGGTCATCAACTTTCTGCCCTGCTGTCCTTAAACAAAGTCCATAGAGAATTGGTTTGCCAACTTTGATTGAGAACTTCCCCAACCTCAACACGATCAGACACCTTGAAAATGCACTGGAATGCCAAGTGACCCATTGTCTAACATCTGAAGCTGATCTCACGGTCCAAAAATCTCGTATCTCATGTTCCAAAATCTAGTATAAAGCCCTTTTAGAAGAAAAAAGGCTGTTTCACAGCAAAGGTGGGCACAGTATATAAAATGTCTGAAAATTGAAATATTGAAAATTTGTGAACCCTTTAGAATTTTCTATATTTCTGCATAAATATGACCTAAAATATCATCAGATTTTCACACAAGTCCTAAAAGTAGATAAAGAGAAACCAGTTAAACAAATGAAACAAAAATATTATAGTTGGTCATTTATTTATTGAGGAAAATTATCCAATATTACATATTAGTGAGTGGCAAAAGTATGTGAACCTCTAGGATTGACAGTTAATTTGAAGGTGAAAATAGAGTCAGGTGTGAGTGGGCACTCTGTTTTATTTAAAGAACAGGGATCGATCAAAGTCTGATCTTCACAACACATGTTTGTGGAAGTGTATCAAGGCACGAACAAAGGAGATTTCTGAGAACCTCAGAAAAAGAGTTGATGATGCTCATCAGGCTGGAATAAAGTTACAAAACCATCTCTAAAGAGTTTGGACTCCACCAATTCACAGTCAGACAGATTGTGTACAAATGGAGGAAATGCAAGACCATTGTTACCCTCCCCAGGAGTGGTCGACCAACAAAGATCACTCCAAGAGCAAGGTGTGTCATAGTTGGCGAAGTCATAAAGGACCCCAGGGTAACTTCTAAGCAACTGAAGGCCTCTCTCACATTGGCTAATGTTAATGTTCATGAGCCACCATCAGAAGAACACTGAACAACAATGGTGTGCATGGCAGGTTTGCAAGGAGAAAGCCACTGTTCTCCAAAACGAACATTGCTGCTCGTCTGCAGTTTGCTAAAGATCACGTGGACGAGCCAGAAGGCTATTGGAAGAATGTTTTGTGGACGGATGAGACCAAAATAGAACTTTTTGGTTTAAAAGAAAAGCATTACGTTTGGAGATAGGAAAGCACTGCATTCCAGCATAAGAACCTTATCCCATCTGTGAAATATGGTGGTGGTAGTGTCATGGTTTGGGCCTGTTTTGCTGCATCTGGGCCAGGATGGCTTGCCATCATTGTTGAAACAATGAATTCTGAATTATATCAGAGAATTCTAAAGGAAAATGTCAGGACATCTGTCCATGAACTGAATCTCAAGAGAAGGTGGGTCATGCAGCAGGACAACGACCCTAAGCACACAAGTCGTTCTACCAAAGAATGGTTACAGAAGAATAAAGTTAATGTTTTGGAATGGCCAAGTCAAAGTCCTGACCTTATCCAATCGAAATGTTGTGGAAGAACCTGAAGCGAGCAGTTAAGCGAATGTGAGGAAACCCCCCAACATCCCAGAGCTTAAGCTGTTCTGTACGGAGGAATGGGCTAAAATTCCTCCAAGCTGGTGTGCAGGACTGATCAACAGTTACATGAATCATTTAGCTGCAGTTATTGCTGCACAGGGGGGTCACACCAGATATTGAAAGCAAAGGGTCACATACTTTTGCCACTCACTAATATGTAATATTGGATCATTTATTCCTCAATAAAGAAATGACCAAGTCTAATATTTTTGTCTCATGTGTTTTATTGGGTTCTTTTCATCTACTTTTAGGAATATCTTATTTCCCACACATTACCCAGCGCTCATCACTCCTGCACTGCTGAGTTTATCATTTAGCATGAGAGAGTGTGAGATAATATTGGACTGTGTATCGCTTGCCCAGGAAAAAAACGAAATTCAAAATTCAGAGTACTTGCACCCTGTGCTGCCGGTTAAAGCATGGCCCAATGTGACTGAACTGGATTAAGCGAGTATAGTAAGTGATGGAGTGAGTGAATGAATGAGTGAGTTAGTTAGAGTGAGTGTGTGAGCGAGCTATTGTCTGTCTGTGTGTGTGTTCAACACAGGCAAACGCAAATCAATAAGCATCCATAGTCCACCGAGCTTTCGAACAAAATGAAGTGGCACGTGATACTATCTTCCATGAATTATTTATTACCGGTCGTTGCATAGGAAAACTTTACATGCTCTGCAAATTGAAAAGGCTTATTATTAATCTCAGTACTTTCACAGTGCATAATTAAGGTTGAGACCCCAATTCAGCCTCTAGATCCAGGTGCTGTGGTGTCGATCCACAGCCTTATTCAGTTAATTGCAGATGAATTGGCAGACCATTGAGGTGGATAAATAGTCAATATAGCTGACAAAAAGCATAAGTTCACTTTTGGGCAGGTACTATACAAGGTAAAGGAATATTTTTATAAATATGCAATGTAGTTGGGAGACAGTGGGAGTGTTACTTGAACACACACTTGTTGTCACAAATATAAATATAAATTAGTATATTATAGTATATATGTGTAAATTAATTGTCTTTAAAGTGCAGGGTGGGGGTTGCATAGACTAGACAACTAGAACATCCACTAGTTGCAATGGGATGCAATGGGATTAATATGGAGTACACCACAACTATGAAGGGCCACATATGGAATTATGTATTAAACAAAAAAGTGTTAAACAAACTACACTATACTTCAGATTTTTCAAAGTAGCCACCTGTTGCTTTGATGACAGCTTTGCACACTCTTGGCATTCTCTCAAATCAGCTTTACCAGGAAAGGGTTTCAATTAACAGGTAAGAATTGTCAAGAGTTACCTTGAGGACTTTCGTGCCTTCTTAATGTGTTTGCAACCATCAGCTTTGTTGTGCAGAGGTCTGGCTGAAACACAGAATCTAAAGTATAAAACTTATTCTGGTTTGTTCAACACTTTTTTGTTTACTACATCATTCCACATGTGTTCCCTCATAGTTTTGATGTCTTCAATATTAATGTACAATGTAGAAAACATTACAAAATAAGAAAAAACATTGGGTGAGAAGGTGTGTCCAAACTTTTGACTAGTACTGTATACAGCGGTGCTTGAAAGTTTGTGAACCCTTTAGAATTTTCTATATTTCTGCATAAATATGACCTAAAACATCATCAGATATTCACGCAAGTCCTAAATGTAGATAAAGAGAACCCAGTTAAACAAATGAGACAATATTATACTTGGTCAATTGTTTATTGAGATAAATGATCCAATTTTATGTAACATTTTAGGACTTGTGTGAAAATCTGATGATGTTTTAGGTCATGTTTATGCAGAAATCTAAAGGGAAATCTAAAATCTAAAGAGTTCACAAACTTTTAAGCACCACTGTATATACTGCCTGGCCAAAAAAGGTCACCACCTGGATTTAACTAAGCAAATAGTTAAAGAAAGAGTCTCCCATCGGATAATTACTGCATTGGTGATTATGTTTCAGCTGGCAACAAGTTCTTTAACCCTAACTGATGCAGTGAGTAGCTTCTCATTTGTTAAACAACCATGTCAAAGACACATCCTGTGGTCGTGGAAAAGACGGTCATCTGTTTCAGAAGGGTCAGATTGTGAAAGAGTGGTTCAGGGAGTATGAGCCATTTTCACACATGGATTGGCCACCACAGAGTCCAGACCTGAACCCCAGTGAGAATCTCTGGGATGTGCTGGAGAAGACTTTGCACAGTGGTCCAAATTTCCCATCATCAATACAAGATCTTGTGGAAAAAATAATGCAACTCGACAGAAATAAATGTTGTGACACTGCAGAAGCTTGTGGAAATGTGTGCTGTAATCAAAGCTAAAGGCGGTCCATCAAAAAATTAGTGTGTGTGACCTTTTTCTTTGGGGCCAGGCAGTGTATATAAAAATGAAAAAGGCTTACATTGTCTTAACTATCTTGTATTTTTTTCGCCATTTCCAAACCTCGTCGCCCGCGAGCTCTCCTCCCATTTTGGACGTGACTGAGGCCTTATGAAGGTAGCTTTACAATTTTAGGTTATCTTCTAATATGGCAAAGCCTGGGGTGACAGTGGCAAGGGAAAACTCCCTAAATGTTATAACGAAGAAACCTTGGAAGGACTCAAAAAGGGACCCTTCCTCCTTGGGTGGCTTAGATGATAGAATGATACGAACTTTCTAGTCATAAAAGTCTGCAGTAATAGATCAAAAATCAGAAACTAGTCACTGATAAATAATTGAAAAAAATAAAATAATATATATATATGCATATCGGCATTATTTAGTCCAATAAGCAGAATCACTTTAGGATCTTGAGTCGCTCGACGGGAAAGGCCGTCATGCCCAGCCAACTGGAGGAATGGGAGGGAGGGAATGGCTTGGCCATGGTGGGGCTGTTGGTCTATAACGAGGAGCTAGCAAAGTATATTATTGGTCTATTTTCAGTGAATGTGGCTGAAATAACAGAAATTAGAAAGGGTGCCCACAAACATTTGCTCTTATAGTGTCTACACCTTTTAAGTACTTATAAATGATAGTTTTGCTGTTCTTTTCCGTGTCTTTGAATTCTGCACTCAACTCCTACGGCCAAAGAAATGACACAGAGAATAGCTGCACGCTGAGTGAGGGTAAACATTAGGAAGCCGCCAAACATCCTGGTCTTTAATTGAATGTTTGCTCCCTAAGTCATTGCCAGGTGGCTGCATATAATAAGCCATATGAGAGCCAACAAAATTCCACCACCCACCAGCGACTACCAAATATCTGGCCTCGTTAATTGTCATCCAGCTGTCAGTTGTCAGCCGTGTTTTGTTTCTCAGCCAGGGAAGGGATGAATTTGAGGTAATGCTGCCTGAAGCCTGAATTGCCAGTGGGATTTATCACAAACGTGTATATTTAAAATGTATTTACAACTACACCCAATATCGATCGAGACTCACAAGCTTAGACCCGCTAATGACTTCTCGGCTCATATCTCACCTGATAATCAGCGGACTATTAGTGTTTGCATTGTTGTTTATGGCCTAAATTCCAACATTTGCATTATTCATCCCGAGGCTGGCAACTTACAGCAGACAAACTTGGTTTCCTTGGTAACGAGGTGGCTGAGGAGAAAAGGCTGTTATTTAAAACGAGATGGATAAGATCCTTTTGGGGTGGTTTTCTTTAGTATTATTAAACATTAGGCGTTGCTTTTTTGACTAATCAAGTCAATTGACCCCTTCAAGGCCTAAAGGCTTAAATGGAAGAAGCAGACATATATTTTTGAGCCATAAAGACTGCAGAGTCTGGCAGATGTGACGTCTGTGAATGACCGTGCCAGTCTTCACTCCCTGTTCTGCCTTTGATGATGTAATAGTGGGTATAGTGTGCTGTGCGAGGTGAGAGACGAGCCAAGGTCTGATGATCCATGCAAGAATCTGCACAAAACCGACTTGAAAGAAGAAAATGGATGTACATCCACAAAATCCTGTTCTGTGTGATCAAGTCTTTAGCTCTTTAGACATGACTCTTGAAGGTTGGATGATGCAATTATTACCAGAGTATCTGTAATTTATGTTTATCCACGTCTGTCTTGTCAGTATTTTTTACAGACTATGCACTCCTTGTCAGGAATGATTTGCCTGGCAAGGTGGAACAACAAAAACAGATGAAACTCGGAAGAGAACTCACGTGTATCCTGGGTCTCAAATGATAGGGAGATGGCCATTATGCAAATGGAACAGGATTCAACCCTAGTCTGGGATCGACCATTGGGGAGTCAGGATTCAGACATGAGCCAGGATCTCTGGCGTTGTTAAACAGGAGGTCTCCCTTGGGTCTCCTCTGGGTTTAGAGGGCTGGGTTTGTGGGAGTGCAAGGAGACCAGGGGTGCCCTCTCATGACAATAATAGATATTGTTGCAATGAAGCTTTACAAAAAAGCCACTTTCAGACCCTAAATGTACAAACTAAAAAAAGAAAGTGAATGAATGAATGAGTTTCTTTTTCAATCTGAGATTTGCTCTGGATGATTAAATCTTTACTGTCATAAATAGCCATTGATGCTAGAATCAATGTCAAAATAAACCAAATAAATAAACAAATTAAATCATTAATCTGATTTTTTTTTAATTAAAATTAGTGATCATGAAAAACTAAATCTAAATCTAAATCTGTGGTAGCCTAGTGGTTAAGGTACTGGAGTCTGGATCAGAAGGTCGAGGGTTCAAATCCCACCTCTGCAAGCTGCCACTGTTGGGTCCTTCAGCAAGACCCTTAACCCACAATTACTGGGATTGTAAGACTGTACCAATTGTAAGTCGCTCTGGATAAGTGCGTCTGCTAAAATGCGGGACTGTGGTAGCCTAGTGGTTAAGATACTGGACTCTAGACGAGAAGGTCCAGGGTTCAAATCCCACCTCTGCCAAGCCCCCACTGTTGGGTCCTTGAGCAAGACCCACATTTGCTTGGATTGTAAGATTGTACCAATTGTAAGTCGCTCTGGATAAGGGCGTCTGCTAAATGCTGTAAATGTAAATGTAAATCCCACAAGCCTTGACATTACTTCCCTCCTCCGGTTGACTGATCATGCCACGCCACCAAAAGGTACCTGCTGAAGACATGAGAACCTACAGTGAATCTTTACTGAACTAAATACTGCTGGATCTCTATCATATTTTATTAGATTTATTTTATTCTTTTTATATATTGTTGTATTATTCAATAGTTTTAGATTCTCTATTTCATTATACTTTTCATAATATTGTATTCTCCAAGTTTTCTTTAAATATGTTCTGTATTTTAATTTCTATATTTAGCTTCTGTGTAATTCAACTATTATTTTAAAATAATTAATTAGGTAACTTAGTTTAAATCTTACATAAAATCTAGGCTACCCAAGGAGGTTTTGAGGCTTTGTCCTCCCAAGGTGCACGTTTAGGGAGTTTTTCCTTGCCACTGTTGTCTTAGGGCTGTGGGCTTTGATAGTTATAAAGCTTCTTTGAGACAAAGCACTACAGAAATAAATGTTCCTTTTGTATTTTACTGTCCTTTTATAATTGTACTCTTGGTGAGAGCTGACAACTAGTTACACTTGTAGACACAACCAATTTGAGCCAGTCATAACCAATACAAACATTCTCAGGTATGTACTGTGTAGATATGTCTAGAAAACACAGTGTGCACAAAATATTTAATGTAAATTATAAACTATGACTTTAATGGATTTGTTGATAAAAATAAATCCTTATATGGGGATTGTTGGATGCATAGCAAGTCTGTATAGCTCATTAAAATACCAGGTAGGCTTCTTGTCGCCTGCTGACACCATGATAGACTTAGTTACTGTACATTACATGTGTGTTACACTATATTTCCAGGTACACAAAAATAGAAACTGTGATTACATACTGTCGAGTGCAGAGTGCAGTGACTTTTTAGTAAGTCAATGTACGGTGTCTGGTCTGATAATAAGGGTTATGCACCTTGCTTTTAATGGCTAAATTAATCTAATAATAAAAACATAAATAACGCTTTTTCCTCTACACCTTTGCCCTCATTAAAATTGATATGTATGAATATGCATCAGTATGTTATTTAAAAATGCCCCCGTGTCTACCATCTGTCCCTAAACAGCAGACTGGCTGGATAAGTGTTAATAAACCGCATTAGCATGCAAGTTTAATTTTGTATTGCTTTCTACTTGCGTTCTTATATTCTCAAGTATTTAATTAATAGAAGGCAATTTTTTCTAATTAAGCAGATGCTTTCATTAAAAAAACACTGTACTACATAGTGTCAGAGTGCCAGCCGTGTACACAATAAACAATAACTAACTACATATTCTGTTTTCTCTCCGAGCACTTGTTCGGATACCAGTTCCAGCCCAACTGGGACTCACTGGAATAGCATAATATTCTCAGTGATATATTCAGTAAGCAAAACATCCAAAGTGAATTTAAATACAGTAGCTTATGTTAGCATGTAGCAAACATTATTAGCGATAGCTGACTGCTAATGAACTAGCATGCATTAGGCACAGACAGAGCCTCTTGAAATCAAACTCGTACTGAAATAACTTTATTAATGTATTCAGCAGTACTAGAAATGATAGTTGCTTTATTAACCTATTTTAGCCAAGTTAGCAAGGTGTCTTATTGTGCTGTAACAAGTAAAAATTAAACCGAATATTAAAATAGTCCGTATTCTTTAAAGAAGCTATCTATGCTTTGAATGGCATAATTTATTTATGGCATCACTGGATAAGCATGACCTACAACCACTAAGGGTTAAGGAAAGTTGTATTAAACAATTCAAGCGTCCCTTGGTGAAGTTGCAGTTGACTAAACAACCTCCATGAACAGTGATAGTTCATTTAGTAAACTGGTCTCCAAATCACTGCTCTGTAATCTCAATACTGCAGCTTTGGCAGCTCTTTTTTACAACGTGCCTTGCTTATTACAGTACACGTCGGACTGATGCCAGGTTTAGAGACAGATTTAGGATTACAGAATAAATTGGAAGCAGTTAATAAAGACTGTGAGCACAAACAGTGCTGTGTTAGCACAATCAGACACTAAGTGACTGTGACTAGACCAGATGCTGCACAGAGAGCGAGTCAGGACTTTGACTGAGGGTGCACCAGTAACCACCTGGACTTAACGGTGCTAGTGAACCAAGAACACCAGTCTGGGGATTATTTCTGGAACTGCAAAAGCAAGATGTACCTAGCCCTGAGACAGAAGGGCCCTGGGTTCTTTGGGAATAGGCAGATAAAACAGGATATACAGTGGTGCTTGAAAGTTTGTGGACTCTTTAGAATTTTCTATATTTCTGCATAAATATGACTTAAAGCATCATCAGATTTTCACACAATTCCTAAAAGTAGATCAAGAGAACCCAGTTAAACAAACGAAACAAAAATATTATACTTTCTCATTTTTTTATTGAGGAAAATGATCCAATATTACATGTTAGTGAGTGGTAAAAGTATGTGAACCTTTGCTTTCAGTATCTGGTGTGACCCCCCTGTGCAGCAATAACTGCGACTAATCATATCCTGTAACTGTTGATCAGTCCTGCACACCGGCTTGGAGGAATTTTAGCCCATTCCTCTGTACAGAACAGCTTCAGCTCTGGGATGTTGGTGGGTTTCCTCACATTAGCTGCTCGCTTCAGGTCCTTCCACAACATTTCGATTGGGTTAAGGTCAGGACTTTGACTTGGTCATTCCAAAACTTGAACTTTATTCTTCCTTAACCATTCTTTGGTAGAACAACTTGTGCTTAGGGTCGTTGTCTTGCTGCATGACCCACCTTCTCTTGAGATTCAGTTCATGGACAGATGTCCTGACATTTTCCTTTAGAATTCTCTGATATAATTCAAAATTCATTGTTCCATCAATGATGGCAAGCCATCCTGGCCCAGATGCAGCAAAACAGGCCCAAACCATGATACTACCACCTCCATGTTTCACAGATGGGATAAGGTTCTTATGCTGCATTGCAGCGTTTTCCTTTCTCCAAACATAACGCTTTTTTTGTAAACCAAAAAGTTCTATTTTGATCTCATCTGACAAAACATTCTTCCAAAAGCCTTCTGGCTTGTCCAAGTGATCTTTAGCAAACTGCAGACGAGCAGCAATGTCCTTTTGGAGAGCAGTGGCTTTCTCCTTGCAACCCTGCCATGCACACCATTGTTGTTCAGTGTTCTTCTGATGGTGGACTCATGTACATTAACATTAGCCAAAGTGAGAGAGGCCTTCAGTTGCTTAGAAGTTACTCTGGAGTCCTTTGTGACCTCGCCAACTATTACACGCCTTGCTCTTGGAGTGATCTTTGTTGGTCGACCACTCCTGGGGAGGGTAACAATGGTCTTGAATTTCCTCCATTTGTACACAATCTGTCTGACTGTGGATTAGTGGAGTCCAAACTCTTTAGAGATGGTTTTGAAACCTTTTCCAGCCTTGATGAGCATCAACAACTCTTTATCTGAGATCCCCAGAAATCTCCATTCTTTGTGCCATGAAACACTTTCATAAACATGTGTTGTGAAGAGCAACCTCTGATAGATCCTTGTTCTTTAAATAAAACAGGGTGCCCACTCACACCTGATTGTCATCCCATTGATTGAAACCTGATTCTAATTTCACCTTCAAATGAACTGCTAATCCTAGAGTTTCACATACTTTTACCACTCACTAATATGTAATATTGGATCATTGGATCATGCCAAAATATAAATGTGCACGACGGAGTATGAACATGAACAAACATACCTCGCCAGCTGCACAGTACCAAGAGAGAATGAGTCTACTTGAACAAACTAATTTCCAGAACAGTGTCACCTTTTAATCACGTTAGACCTTTAAGTAGATCAGTCCAGCATGGCGCTACTAGATAAAATAAATTTAAAAAATGTAAACCAAACAAAATAAAATTATGACATAAATAATATGTAAGATAGTAAAAATACACATGATAAACCTTTCTTAAACTGACAAGCTGTTTATGGCTGCAACATCTGTAGTTAAAAGACTTAAAAGGACTTAATTGTCTGTCTGTTAGTGACAGACAGTTAAGACCCTCTTCAATGTTCCTTAGAGTTCCCCGAGTCTAAAGATCAGAAGTACGTACCTAACCAAGGGTGCCACAATGTGACAGGAACTCTCTTGGATCTCTGTATGCAGATCCAAGCTTAAAGTCAATTTCAAACGATTTGCACCATTACATTATAACACTAGTCATCTTAAGTTTTATATATAGAACTATGATCGTTCCGGGCTTAAATTGAAGTAGACACTTCAAAATATTCATTCACCTTCCATTTGAGAACATCAAATACAGGGAAACATGTCAAAAACAAAAGGCGCCTGTTATTTTTGGAGTTTGCAAGGTGTGTGTGGATGTTGGGGATGAAATATCAGCCATCCTCAGAAGCTCATATTCAGATGCTACAGAGCATTTTTTACTAAGTGTCCAATTTAGATCTCCAAAGTGTCCGTGACCTCTCAAAAACAAACAAAAAAAAAATCAGGTCTGTGAGTTACTCTAGGTTCAGTCTGATTGGAGTTCTATTGGATGGAAAAGGTGTCAATCACTTGTAGCACAGCAGATAGGACAAAGTACAGAGTTTTGCCCAGCAACATGAGCCAGCACCTATGCCATTGGTGAATAATTACTGTCTCTCAAAGAGATAAATAGTCTTCTGGACCAATTCCAACCACAGGTTTTAAGCAACGTTGACGTTGAGCATTGAATTCATGAACAGAGCTACGTAAAAACTCGCAAAAATGCTTTTTACAGACATTTAATCTGCTGTTCCACTGTGTAATGGAGTTGCTTTGATGGAAAGTGAATTTTTCATGACAAAAACTGAAGTTATATTTCATCCTAAGTATATTTTTAAAGTTTAAGTTGTTGAGGAGGTGTGGTGGCGCTTAGTAACACTAATGGAGGACAGGCTGTGTTTAGTATGAGATTTCTGGTGAATGGTTTCATGCAGGTGGCTGAAATTTGGTATGCAGGTAGTCATATTAGTTCTAAGAAATTTTAGATGGTTTGTTGGATTGTGTGTTATAAATGATTCTACTTTTCAGACCCTCCCATTGGCCCACTAGGGGGTGCTTCTATATGAAGAGGTTAGGTAACAAGTCCATAGAAAGTTTGAAAGAAGAAACAATATTTGGCATGTGCAAAAGATGGATCATCTTTGTCTTCTAATGCTTCTTAATGTCATATTTAAGTTTGTTTCCAGAAGATGATGCCCTTAAACAAGGGCAGGGCATGTTATGGGTTTCCATGCTTTTGCTTCACTAGAAAATACAGTACTTTTATATTGATCCATGTATTTTACTCAGTAGAAATAGAAACCAAATTATAAAGACCACAAGTCAAACAAATCATTTTCTTTCATTGCTATTCACCATTATGACAGTTTTTACTGATCTGCCATTGATTTCCAAGCCACTGTGCTTTACTGAAATGATTTTTAAGTGTACTGTATTTCCTCTCGTTCTCTGTATCTTTGCAGAGGAGGCAGAAACTAAGTTAGCTGCAGGGTTTTAGAACCATAATTAATCACTTGCTGTCAGCTATGAATAAACAGAATAAAACAGGTTGTTCCAGGTTTGTCCTGCTCTTCCTCTCTATTTTTCTCTCCTCTCTCCCACTGTCTCATTCCCATTCAGTGCATAATGAAAACATATTTACAGCTTCCTGTTAAATAGCTGCATTTTTTATTAATCACTGGATGCCACTAACACAAAGCAGCAGCTAATATCGTAAAGTCTTTCCTGACAGTCAGATAACAGACATGGCAGAAAGGAATTTTCCCCAAAATGAGACCAATTAGTTGGGTGATACCAAACAATGGTGGCACAGATGTAGCAATTAGCACTTTTGACCACTGTTTGAAAGGGTTCTGTTAGACTTTCCAAACAGTACAGCAGGTTTAATAAGTTAAGGTGTGAACTAATCACTGGGGGTCTGATTTAAACCGGAGCAGAATAAAAGATGCCGCGTGAGGAGAGTAGCTGTGATGTAGAATTATCAAATGTCATCCCAAATCATAGTTATTAAATACCGTTCATTTTTTTTTTTTTTTTTTTCACATGGGCTCTTTTCAAATGTGCTTCCTTCTAACAAATTATAGAGATATGCTCTATGTACCATAACTTTGTGCTTTTTCCATTGGCGACACAATAAATCAAAGCATCCAGCTGTTTGGAGTTTGGAGATGCTGAAAACTGGCACCAACAAGATCTACTGGAACTTATGGGCACCAATCGATTGGGACTCCCAAAAGACTGACCATTCAAAAGTATATCATATGGTAAGTGTTATTCATTTTACATTTGACATTTACGTTTGACATTTACAGCATTTAGCATACGCCCTTATCCAGAGCGACTTACAATTTATACAATCTTACAATCCAAGCAATTGTGGGTTAAGGGTCTTGCTCAAGGACCCAACAGTGGCAGCTTGGCAGAGGTGGGATTTGAACCCTGGACCTTCTGATCCATAGTCCAGTACCTTACCCACTAGGCTACCACAGACCCATTCATTTTACATTTGCAGCATGTAGCAGACGCCCTTATCCAGAGCGACTTACAATTGGTACAGTCTTACAATCCAAGCTATTTAAGGGTCTTGCTCAAGGACCCAACAGTGGCAACTTGGCAGATGTGGGATTTGAACCCTGAACCTGGACCTTCTGATCCAGAGTCCAGTACCTTACCCGCTAGGCCACCACAGTCCAGCTAGGCCACCATTTTAAATCCATAAACTATACCCAAGTGGCATCAGGAGGCAAAATCTGCATTGTGCAGTGGAATATGAAATATATATTTTGGCTAGATGTCGCTGCTGGGCTAGAACTTGACAAACAGCTCAGTAAAGGGTTTTTTAATGAAATGTTAATGTATTCAATTCACAGCTCATATCACATCGATACCCCCGTATGTATGTGTATTGGTTAGTTGTTTTTAGAGCTTTTCTTACATCTTAATTGGTGTGAAATCCACTGAAATCACTCAGGCTTCCCATGAAACCCCTACGAATTGTGCACGAGATCAGGTTGCGTTGCCACAAAAACATGATTTATTGGAGTAGCCAGTCGGCGCTACACAAACTAAATTGAAGCGGATCCCTCGGAAATTCCTTTAAACGAATGACTGCTGTGCATTCACCGACATTGAGTGAGAACCTGTCAAGCTGTTCCACTTGACTGATTTCCTGTAGCTCAGTGAACATCCTGAAAGCTGAGGATCTCCCCCCGAAATGTGGACTTGCGCTTTTCATTTCACAACAATGTCGCATCTTGGTCAGGCAGATTTTATTTCTCTTAGTGCAGCAGGTGCTTTTGCAGCACTGGACATGAATTGCAAATGCCCTTGCAGGATTGTGGGCTCGGTTGACACATCGACTTACTGAATTTTCAGCTTGCTCAGCTTCTCCTGGGAGATGTCATGTTGCCTTGTTTGATGTGAGAAAGATGATTTTCCCTCCAGAGACTTGCTGCAGGCTTACGGGGTGAAAGAAACACGGGACCATGAGACTGTAGCTCTACATTATGCAGCGATTTACTTAGCCGGTTTATTCTGACCTCAGAGTACAGTGAAAACCCCTAGAGGTGCAGTTATTTGTTTTGTTGATACTGCTATAAAAGAATGGAAAGCTAATTTGATTACACCACCCATGTATAACAGTGGTTGCAGAAACATATTTTATAATGACTATTTATATGCGTTTGTTGTATTTTATAACATTATACAGTATTTCATATGTCGTTAATCATACAGTGGTGCTTGAAAATTTGTGAACCCTTTAGAATTTTCTATATTTCTGCATAAATATGACCTAAAACATCATCAGATTTTCACACAAGTCCTAAAAGTAGATCAAGAGAACCCAGTTAAACAAATGAGACAAAAATATTATA
>JAJAGP010003430.1:0-41756 GCA_025084515.1 Ancistrus triradiatus
ATTCATCCCCTATTGCCTAGAGGTGAGAGTAAATAACTGATGTGCACGTCCCAAGTTACTGGGGTAATATTAAAGTAATAAGTCCCTGCTTCAAGTCAAGCAAGTCTCAAGTAGGGACTCTGGTAGCCTAGTGGATAAGGTACTGGACTATGGACCAAAAGGTCCAGTGTTCAAATCCCACCTCAGCCAAGCTGCCACTGTTGGCTCCTTGAGCAAGGCCCTAAACCCACAACTGCTTGGATTGTAAGACTGTATCAATTGTAAGTCGCTCTGGATAAGGGCGTCTGCTAAATGTAAGTCAAACAAAATTATGATGCTCTAACTAACAGTTTCCACATTTAAATCAGTCAAAAGGCAGTGATCATTGAGAGTATTTTTATTTTTAACACTAACAAATTCTGTTGTATTTCTTCATGGAGTTTTAACTTATCTATTGAACTCAGCGTGCCAAATACACAGCATGTCAGAAGCTCAATATCATATGGAATTTGCCATTTCAAATTCTATAGTACAGTTTTTGTGTGTAAAATCTGATTATTCATGTTCTCCTGCAATGATTTCACAATAATCCAAAGAGCAACTTGTGATGTTACTGAATGCTTGACTTTCACGGTCTTCAAGTGCCCCCATAAAATGCTCAACAGACTTGGGTCAAATGACTGTGGAGGACAGTCTGTGATCTCTGATCTTCAAGTAGTTGTAAAGCTTAAATATTTTTTTGAATCCTCATCCCTCTGCAGTGCAAGTCCTTCTCCACAGAGATCCAAACAAGCATTTTCACTAGTGGTCTCAGACTTTTGACCCTCATTGTATTTGAAAACATTGCTGAAGTGTCTTAATTTGTAACGCCCTGTCATTTCATGGCTAGTCTTCCTAAACTGCACTGAGGTCTAGTTACAGTCTTGATGTGTTTCCAGCACACCAAGTGCAGTCTGAATTCTGTTCAGATGCCTTTCCTACTAGTGCCCTATATAGAACTCTATATAGAACAGTCTAATTAGTGAGAAGGGAATGAGCGAGTAAGGGAACAACTAGACACAGCTATTATTTTGTCCGTTTCCATCTTTTTGATGTCTAGTCTCTGCTCTTTCTATTGTTAAAAGAACTATATAAATAAAACTGAATAAATTACTGCTTGTGCATTTACAATATCTCATTCACCAAAAACAGTAGCCCATATGACACGTTCCACAGACAAGCCTTTTATTTACAGAATTACAAAGCTTAAAAATAAACATCAACAGATAAGTACAAGCAACTCCTAAAAAGAAAGCTTTTAAATCAGGTGACTCTAAAGTGCATGAGTTTTATAACCACTATGTTCTAAAAAAAAAACAAAAGAAACTGTTAGAGCAGCAGTGTGGGTCACCTAATTGCAGTTAACACTCCGGTTTTGCTGCTCCTTCTCTGGACAATCTGTCTGCCTCCTCATTTCCTGAATAACCAGCATGGCCTGGAACATGCAGCTGAACAATAAGGAATACAGAAGGTTAGGGGCTTAATATAGTCAATACTGTGTGCTGCTTTAGTGCTAGAGTGGTGTGAAAAAGTGTTTGCCCCCTTCCTGATTTTCAAGTTTTTTGCATGTTTGTCACATTTAAGTGTTTCGGAATATCATACCAATTTAAATTAGTCAAAGACAACACAAGTAAACAAAATACAGTTTTTAAATGATGGTGTTTATTATTAAGGGAGAAAAATCCAAACCTACATGGCCCTGTGTGAAAAAGGGGAAGAGTGAATCTACAATAGGCAAGCAGGATGGTGTGACTAAATCAACTGTGGGAGCAATTGTAAGAAAATGGAAGACATACAAGACCATTGATAATCTCCCTCGATCTGGGGCCCCATGCAAGATCTCATCCCTTGGGGTCAAAATGATCATGAGAACGGTGAGCAAAACTCCCAGAACTACATGGAGGGACCTGATGAATGACCTGCAGAGAGCTGGGACCAAAGTAACAAAGGCTACCATCAGTAACACACTACACTGAGAGGGACTCAGATCCTGCAGTGCCAGGCGTGCCCCCCTGCTTAAGCCAGTACATGTCCAGGCCCGTCTGAAGTTTGCCAGAGAGCATATGGATGATCCAGAAGAGGATTGGAAGAATATCATGTGGTCAACCAAACCAAAATAGAACTTTTTGGTAAAAACTCAACTCGGAGAAAACTCAACTTTGGAGAAAGAAGAATGCTGAGCTGCATCCCAAGAACACCATACCTACTGTGAAGCATGGGAGTGGAAACATCATGCTTTGGGGTTGTTTTTCTGCAGAGGGGACAGGACGACTGATCCGTGTTAAGGGAAGAATGAACGGGGCCATGTATGGTGAGATTTTAAGCCAAAACCTCCTTCCATCAGTGGGAGCATTGAAGATGGATCGTGGCTGGGTCTTCCAGCATGACAATGATCGCAAACACACCACTCAGACAACGAAGGACAGGCTCTGTAAAAAGCATTTCAAGGTCCTGCAGTGGCCTAGCCAGTCTCCAGACCTCAGCCCCATAGAAAATTTGTGGAGGGAGTTGAAGGTTTGTGTTGCCCAGCGACAGCCCCAAAACATCACTGCTCTAGAGGAGATCTGCATGGAGGAATGGGCCAAAATACCAGCTACAGTGTGCCAACCTGGTGAACACTACAGGAAACGTTTGACCTCTCTCAATGCCAACAAAGGTTATATTACAAAGTATTGAGTTGAACTTTTGTTATTGACCAAATACTTATTTTCCACCATAATTTACAATTAAAATTCTTTAAAAATCCTACAATGTGATTTCCTGGATTTTTTTCTCATTTTCTCTCATAGTTGAAGTGTACCTGTGATGAAAATTACAGACATCTCTCATCTTTCTAAGTAGGAGAACTTACACAATCAGTGGCTGACTAAATACTTTTTTGCCCCACTGTACCTAAATATCTGGCATATTTTTTATTTTTTCACCATTTTGGAATTGAAACTTGGAATCAATAAGCAAATCAGAATCGATAAAACGCAAATGATACCCAACGCTTATTTTGTTAGTGTGCTTTTTTTTTATATTAATTATTTATTTAATGTAATGCTTTGACAGATTTTAGCAGTAGTATAAACATAGAAAACGTACCCATATGACCTCCAGTTCCACGTTCAGCCTGTCAAGCTTTTCAAAATCCTCTTTATTGATCACTGTTCCACCTGACTTGAGCTTCCAGCCATTCCTTTTCCAGTTCTTCACCCAGATTGTGATTCCTTAATATAGTGAAACACACAAGTAAGCGACATGTATACCATTAGTCAACAGTTTTTAAACAAGCTAGATTAGGCGATATGACAAATTTATTGTGAACGATCCACGTGTCTCTATGATCTGCTTTAGACAGATTGTGAGACCCATCACTAGTTATACACTATATGGACAAAGGTATTGGGACACCCATACATTACACCTACAGGAGTTTTTATGACATCCCATTCTAAATCCATAAGCATTAATATTGAGTTGATCCCCTCTCTGCAGCTTTACCAGTTTCCTCTCTCTGGGGAAGCTTTCTACAAGATTTTTTTGACTGTGTCTGGTAGAGTCCCAGACGTGGTTTCTTCTCGTTTCAGTAAGTATTAGTGGGTCTGTTTATAGGTCAATGCGGCACCTTATGTATGCTGTCTGATGTAGTCGATTTTTCAAGTTTAGTTCGTTTCTTTGTATAACTGGTTTGATCTCATAGGTTTTTATAAGTCCTCTCATGACTTGTTGCCAAAAAAACAGTGGCAATCTTTTCCAGTGCCATGCTCTAATTCAGTGAGGTCTTTAGTAAATGACCCATTCTTTCTACAATTGGGTGTAGAAAAGACTGAATGGCTAATTGCTTGATCTTAAAACAACCCTGTGGGCCATGGTAACTGAAGGAAACAACCACCTGAATTTTCTATAACTAAAAACGGTGTGTCTCGATACTTTTGTCCAATATGTAACGAATAGGCTGAAAAGAGCATGTAACCTGTGGTGCTTGAATTTTTGTGAACCCTTTGATTTTTCTATATTTCTGCATAAAATGACCTAAAACATCAGATTTTCCACACAAGTCCTAAAAGCAATCAAGAGAACCCAGTTAACCATGAGACAAAAATATTATACTATGGTCATTTATTTATTGACGCAAAGGAAATCCAATATTTTTCCATATTAGTGAAGTGGCAACGTATGTTGAACCTCTGCTTCAGTATCTGTGTGACCCTCGGTGCAGCAATCACTGCAACTACACGTTTTCCTGTAGCTGTTTTGCTCAGTCCTGCACACGGCTGGAGGAATTTTAGCCCTTCCTCCGTACAGAACAGCTTCACTTCTGGGATGTTGTGGGTTTCCTTCCTCACATTAACTGCTTGCTTCAGGTCCTTCAAACATTTGGATTGTATTCAGGCAGGCACTTTGCCCTTGGCCATTCCAAAACTACCTTTATTCTTCTTTAACCATTCTTTGGTAGAACGACTTGTGTGCTTAGGGTCGGTGCCTTGCTGCATGACCACTTCTCTTGAGATTTCAGAGTTTCATGACCGATTCCGGAACATTTCCTTTAGAATTCTCTTATATAAATTCAGAAAATAAATTGTTCCATCAATGATGGCAGCCGTCCTGGCCAGATGCAGCAACACAATCCCAAACCATTATACTACCACACCATTTGCAACAAGATGTGATAAGGTTCTTAGGCTGGAAATGCAGCGTTTTTCCTTTTAAACCAAAGATCTGTTGTGGCCTCATCCGTCCACAATACATTCTTCCAATCCGCCTCTTTGCTTTCGTTCCCTTGCTTTTCCATCCTTGCAACCCTGCCATGCACACCATTGTTGTTCAGTGTTCTTCTGATGGTGAACTCGTTAACTTTAACATTACCAAACGTGAGAGAGGCCTCACTTCTTAGAAGTTATCCCTGGGGTCCGTTGTGACCTGCAACTTATTACATACAACAATACAATACACGCCTTTCCTCTTGGAGTGATCTTTGTTGTCGGCAACTCTCTATGGGGGTAACAATGGTCTTGAATTTTCCTACATTTTTTACACAATCTGTCCTGACTGTGGATGTGGAGTCCAAATCTTTAGAGATGGGTTTTGTAACCTTTTCAGCCTGATGAGCATCACAAGTCTTTCGAGGTCCTTTGTTCGTGCCATTATACCCTTCCACAAACATGTTGTGAAGAGCAGAGTTTGATAGATCCCAGTTCTTTAAAAAAACAGGGGGCCCACTCACACCTTATTGTCATCCCATTGATTGAAAACACCTGACTCTAATTTCACCTTCAAATTGACTGCTAATCCTAGAGGTTCACATACTTTTACCACTCACAAATATGTAATATTGGATCATTTTCCTCAATACATAAATTGCCAAGTATAATATTTTTGTCTCATTTGTTTAACTGGGTTCTCTATCTACTTTTAGGACTTGTGTGGAAATCTGATGATGTTTTAGGTCATATTTATGCAGAAATATAGAAAATTTTCAAGCACCACTGTATAATGTATAAGTGCATGTACAGATTTGGGTGCACACAGCATTTCATCAAGTCTTTCAGATGGAAGATGTGTATCAAACTTTGACAGCAGTTGGAACATACCATTAATGGTGAACTTGCTGTCTGTGTAGAGCACAAGCTTTGGGATATTCTGATCTCTGGCTTGCTCCAGTGCTTTGCAGGCCGCCTGGAACTCACATGAAATCATAACCATGAACAAGACAAAGAACGGTGTTTAAAAAACGGAAGAAATAGCCAAAATGACTATTTTGGTAGTTCAAATCATATTCCTCACCTGCAGTCAGCCTCCGTTGGTTTGGGTCTGCCTCCCTGATAACCTATGCCACATTACTCACCAGCGGCCCACAAAAAATCAGCTTGTTTAATTTTCAATTCCAAACCACCACCATCCTCCTACTTCTATACAGTATTGTACAAAGGTCGTAGACCACCACTTGATTACATTTCCAATTATTTTAGCATAGATATAATGGCCATATATAATTATTTCTCATTCTCTATTAAAATACAACCAGAAAATACAGGAACTAGGTATGCAGTATTAAAAAACTGAAAAAAGAGAAAAAACAGCTTCTATAGGCTACAGTAGCAAGTATTTAGTGTGACCTCCATTTACATTTGAGCAATACCAGCATCTGGCAGCTTCATCAGGATACCAAATTAATCCAGTCCGAAGAAGCTTGATCAGTAATGGTCTTTTTGGAAGGGTAGCAGCCAAGAAACTTTTCACCCTGTTCCCCTTCCACTTTTTCAGAAGGGGAACAGGGTGAAAATGCTACCATATGCTAAAGCTCACAAAGATTGGAATGAAGATCAGAAAAAAAGATTTAAGTAATCCAAACAATACTAATTCTGAAATTTAGCAGATTTTTTTCCCTCAAAGATTCTCCTAAACTGATATGCTGATTATATGACTATTTTCAAGGATAATGCAAAAAAATCCCATCCTCATTAGTGGTCTCAGACTTTTGGCATCCATTGCAAGTCTGGTATTATTAGGCTGCACCATCATAATGCTAAACCATGAGGAAATGTTTAGTGATTGTCAGTATTAATAAGTATTCTACTAATCTTCTTTAATTGTTTTCATGTTTAAAAGTGTTGTTCTTATGTATGCTTTTCTGACCAGACATGACTGAAGCAAAGACAAGGGGTCCATGGGAATGTGTCCATGAAATTAAAAAAAAAATAATAATAATAATCACTGTTTGTTGGTAATTTGGTGCTGCTTCTGACAACAGTTGCATATGTTATGTTCATTACTTACAGATGGTGATTGGGACCCCAGTACACCCCAATCCCAGCACGAGCTCCATGGTTCCCATTTTTAAAACAGCAGCCATCTGTATAAACCACAACGGCATCACCTACATCGAAACCACGACACACAGATAATATGATACAGTGCAGTGACATACAGCTTGGTTTACATGGAACACTTTACACAGTTTCAGCTATCAACAGTAGGTGATATAGATGATTACCCATATAAGTGAACCCATCCGCACTGCTTGCAGTCGAGGGCTTGGGAATTAGGGTCCCTAGATCTAGTTTCGATCGTTTTACACTCTCTGCTTCATCCTGGTTGTCAATGGGCCTTTTACTGCCAACAGGAAGACCCACTGGTGGCAGAGTAGAGTCCAAACCTAAAGAAACAGAAGTCCTATTTAACTTACAGTACAGTGCAAAGGTCTTAGGCCACCATTAGATTTGTTGTTTCAGCAATGCTATAATGATCTACATAATGATCTATAAAACTGTCCACGATTGGACCCATAACCTTTCCACCCTGTTCCCCTTCTGAAAAAGTGGTTTCTTGTCTTCCAAAAAGACCATTCCTGATCAAGCTTCTTTGGACTGTAGAATGGTCAAGCACAAGTATTGCTCAAGTGTAAGGGGAGGTCACACTAAATACTCGCCACCCAAGGAGGTTGGGTCCATTTTTAAGTCTTGGTCCTCACGAGGTTTCTTCCTCACAACGCTTAGGGAGTTTTTCCTTGCCATTGCCGCCCATGGCTTGCT
Source organism: Ancistrus triradiatus (assembly GCA_025084515.1). NCBI lineage: Eukaryota > Metazoa > Chordata > Actinopteri > Siluriformes > Loricariidae > Ancistrus > Ancistrus triradiatus. Next base: position 7,536 of record JAJAGP010003430.1, read on the forward strand.
CAATTTGGGATTGGACATCGATATTAGAAGGTAATCTAAAATTTTAAACTTGCTTTGAGACAATGCTCCATTGTAAAAAGCGCTATATAAATAAATCAGACTTACATAACCTGTTTTTTCAGCTTATTACTGTGTACAAATGTCCTGTATTTTCTGGTCGTGTTCTAGTAAAGAGACATATACATGATCATTAAACCATTGCTAAAATGATGGTATATGTAATCTCTTGGTGGCCTAAGACTTTTGCACAGTACTGTATATAGTAATGGTGCACCAAAAAACATTACATGGCCAATACCGATACTGAAATTTGAAACTAAAATCCTAAACTAATATTCCTAGCGCAAAGAAGTCACCATTGGTCCTAAAAAGGTTAGTGATAGCAGCTCACCAAAGAAGAAACCAGTGGGAACCATGATAGCGCTTAATGTATTTATGATAAACGCCAGTGGTTGTATCTCATCAGATTTTTACTCATCACCCAACGTACATGAGGCTGATTTCAGATTTATACGAAGTGCAGGGACCCCAGGTTTGATCCACATTACATCGATTCAATGGGTGACGCAACAAACAACAATGTTGAAGTGCGGCTTACTTTATAGACACCCTGTATATGGTGTTTAAGTACATAAAACAGCTCCATTAATGCATAACATTACACAGTGCGGATTTTCTGGGGGTCTGGAACAGATTCATTCAGCTTACATTATTCCTTACAGGAGAAATTCTCAGTACTCATTATTTTCAGCACTCAACGTGACTTTTGGAATGAAGTAACAAGGAGTATCGAGGTACCACTATATAGGAACTGTGTTGAAACCACAAACTCACAGGCAGTTCCCTACTGTAGCTGACCAGCCAATGCATGTTTGATGTCTGGAGTTTAATAGCTGGATAAACATTTAGCTAATCTTGCCTGAATCCAAAAACACTCTCCACTGTCCAAGATAATTAAAGTCGTTACCGTCTTTTGATGTCGCTGCTGTTGCCTCGTTCCTCACAAACATCCATGCTTCCGTTTCACAAGCAAACTTTTTAAATTGTGCACCTGCAAATTTGTCCACTTGAAATTTGCATTCGTCCCTGATTTAAAAACAATACATACAGCATGGTAAATGAGCGGTTTGGACTAACATTAAATCCACACGATTGATCACTTACTCACAAAATGGGTCTATCAGCCTCCATGCTTGCTTTTCTAGTTTGGTACTGGAGCTTCAAGGCTTTATACATATACATATATATTTTATACATATATATATATATATATATTTTTTTTTTTTAATTACAAAAAACGCTTTAGATCTCTAGGTAGTGTTAGTCTTTACGCATTATTTTTTTTTTTTTTGTAAAAAAAAACACTTATCACTTGCATCAATTGCTAGTGCAATAATGCAATAAGCTACAATACATAGTTCATTACCTGTCAGACTGGAGACTAACACCATCTAGAGATTTTAAACAAGTCCTTTGTTTGATACTGAAGTCGTAAGTCATACACACTTCTATATCATAAATAAAAAGTATAAATACTGCCAGCATAACACAGATGCAAAAATATACAAAGAGCAGCTGAAATACAACAGATTACACAAGACAGCCAGATTCCAGATAGTATTTGAAGAGGAAAGCTTTCAGTAAGAAGCAAGAGAAACACTGTGGGAAGCTTATTTCACCCATACAGTGGTGCTTGAAAGTTTGTGAACCTTTCAGAATTTTCTATATTTTTGCATAAATATGACCTAAAACATCAGATTTTCACCTAAGTCCTAAAAGTAAATAAAGAGAACCAAGTTTAACAAATGAGACAAAAATATTGTACTTAGTCATTTATTTATTGAGGAAAATGATTAAATATTACATATTAGTGAGTGGCAAAAGTAGGTGAACCTCTAGGATTAGCAGTCAATTTGAAGGTGAAATTAGAGTCAGGTGTTTTCAATCAATGGGACATTAAAACACAATGGTGTGGATGGTGGGGTTGCAAGAAGAAAGCCACTGCTCTCCAAAAAGAACATTGCTGCTTGTCTGCATTTTGCTAAAGATCACATGGACAAGCCAGAAGGCTATTGGAAGAATTTTTGTGGACAGATGAGACCAAAATATAACTTTTTGGTTTAAAAGAACAGCATTATGTTTGGAAAAATGAAAGCACTGCATTCCAGCATAAGAACCTTATCCCATGTGTGAAACATGGTGGTGGTAGTATCATGGTTTGGGCCTGTTTTGCTGCATCTAGGACGGCTTGCCATCATTGATGGAATAATGAATTCTGAATTATATCAGAGAATTCTAAAGGAAAATGTCAGGACATCTGTCCATGAACTGAATGTCAAGAGAAGGTGGGTCATGCAGCAAGACAACGACCCTAAGCACACAAGTCGTTCTACCAAAGAATGGTTAAAGAAGAATAAAGTTAATGTTTTGGAATGGCCAAGTCAAAGTCCTGACATTAATCCAATCGAAATGTTGTGGGAGGACCTGAAGCAAGCAGTTAATGTGAGGAAACCCATCAACATCTCAGAGTTGAAGCTGTATCTGCAGCATTCTGAATGCTCTGTAATGGAGCAATGGAATGTGAAGGCAGACGAGCAAACAAAACCTCATAGTAACCTAATCAGGAAATGACACGTCTCTAAGAGGACATAGTGGAATGTTCTGAGGTTTTGGTCTGAAAATCACACCAAGACACCATACTGTGTGAGCCAGGTGGACAGTGAGGCTGTCTATGTTGATAATCTTAACATAGTGGTTGGTATGGTGTGTAAGGAGGACATGAACATGGGATGCTGCTATGGTGGGTAAGAGGGTCAATGCCATAAGATGCTGGTATGATGAGCATGGGATACTGGAAGGTAAGAGGGACACAGGTTTGGGATGCTGGTATGGTTAATATGGCTGCTGATACCATAGGATTCTGGTATCATGGGTAAGATGGTCAATACTGTAGGATACAGGTACCATGGGTATGAGGGACACAAGAATGGGATGCTGCTGTGGTGGGTATGAAAGATAAGTATAGGACGTAGGTATGGTGGGCATGAGATACACCATAGGGGTCTGCGATATATATTGTCTACAGTAATATCTTAAATATTGTTTTAGAGATGTGCTAGCACACATTATTGAGCATGTCCCTCACTTCACAAAACCAGTCAACATGGATGCCGGTAGGATGGGAATGAGGGTCAGCACCATGGGATGGTGGGTATGAAGGACACGTTCATAGAATGCTATTATTGTGCAAGTAACCTTCTCAGCAAGCTTTTGCAAATCATGTGTGGGTTTATCAGCACAAATCAGACTAGTCTTTCCTTTTTAAGGTTTGCACAAACTCTAACGTAGAACCTCTGAACCTTCGGTACATGACTGAAGAAGCAAGCATGTTAAGACAGACTTTAAAAACACGTGCTTTTTGATAAACAAAGCAGGATGAAGAGACGTTTGCTCACCATGTTCGGTACACACCAGGCCGGTGTCCTTTTCTCACAGCGTAAAAGAAAGCGTTCTTCCCCATCCCTTCGGCTCTCGCACACACAGTCCTGCATACACGACTATAAACACTGCTCAATCTCAACATCGCCTACACTCGCTCCATACTGACACCGAAACGCACCAGGAACAGCTCATTCATCGAGCAATACAGTCTTCGGAAAAATAAAATAAAATGAAATGAAATGAAAGTTATGATTAAAAACTAACAAACCATCAAAACTTTCTGAAAGCGCTTCAAACGTTAAGCTTCAGCTGCAGGTGTGACACGCCATTGCAGATCTGTTCCTTCTTAACTGTTTTAAGGCTGAGGGTGAGTCATTCTTTAGGCTCATTACTGCCAACGACTGCGCTGGAGTAAGTATTCTTACACTATGAAGAACGTGTGTATCAGGGCCATCATGAGACCCACTTTAAATGTCGATGAGCCCCACTAAAATCGAGGCGGAAAAAGTCAATTTTTATCCTGGATTGCTGAGCAGAACTACAGGACACGCTACGCAAATTCACTACAGGCACTACATTTCCCATAATACCCAAGGCTCTTTCCAAAAGCTAAACCAGAGCCTTGTTGGGCTTGTTTATCTTCAATAAGTGTATATATATTGATACAAATCTGCCTAGCGGTTAAGGTACTGGACTATGGACCAAAAGGTCCAGCGTTCAACTCCCATCTCTGCCAAGCTGCCACTGTTGGGTTCTTGAGCAAGGCCCTTAACCCACAAATGCTTGGATTGTAAGACTGTATCAATTGTAAGTTGCTCTACATTTCCCATAATACCCAACGCTTGTTCCAAAAGCTAAATCAGAGCTTTTTTTTCACTTTGGATTAATGGACATCCACAAATATATACACGAATAGATTTATTAGAATAGATCAATTCTTATTTAAAAAAATGATAGCTCAAAGCTATGTTTTTGTTAGCCACTTATACCCATATACCAACAGAAGGCCTGTAACACCACTAAAGCAAAGGAATTCATTAAACTACAGAAGGCATCAAATATGTTAGCATAAATAAAATAAATTAATGCAATTAATAAATTTTTTTTTAATTTGTTCTTCATTTCTGTGACAGATTAATAGCCACTTTAGTGCTAATCACTTAAACTATGTAGTTATTAGATAACAGGCTTATTTTTGTGCACAGGTTCTTTTTGGAGTCTGCATGTCCTCCCCGTGTCCGTGTGGGTTTACTCCGGGTACTCTGGTTTCCACCCACAAAGACACCTTGTTTGTGTCGCTGAAAAGGCCATTGATGCTGATAGTGACGTTAAACAAACCAAATAAACAAACAAAACCTGGATTTCTATTTAATATCAAGAAGGCTACAATGTGAAGAAAAAACCTTTTCAAAATCAATTCTGCATTCAATATAACATTTTAGTAATATTAACGTAACGTAGCTTTTTGTTTTATTAAACTGTTCACCTGTTTTTTTTTTTTAATGTATAAAGAATGCCTGCAGTCGGGTGACCCGTTACTTTTCCATTCAAAATAAGGTTATTGCTTCAATCTAAGGCAAAGTCAAAGACTGAGCAAATCAGTTTTGTTCTCGTTAAAATAAACTAAATGTAGTTGCGCGCCCCTGTTGGCCAGATGTTGAAACGTCTCTGCGCTTGCATTTCCCATGATTCTCGTGGCTACGCGCTTTTACCGGTCTCTCGCGATATTTCGGCCTCTTTCCAGGCCGTCGTTGACTGAGGTGGGTTAGTTGATTTTGGCGTCTTGAGCAGATAATGTGTAGAAATGGTGAAAATAGAGTCTTTGCTTTAGGTTTAACGGGTTATATCGTACGTGTAAGCACTGATGCTTTAGATGAAAGTGTTTGTGATGCCGGATGCCAGGTTGAGGAGGGAAATGTTTAGATTTGTGGACGGCTAGCCTGGTGGATTTGGTAATGGGTGAGACGCGGGCCTGGCTGAGTGTTGTGCTGTGTTATAGGAGTTCGTTGACAGGAGTCTGGTTAACACCAGCTCCTGATAAGTTATAAAAGTATAAAGCAGGATTAAGACGCTTTGAGTTTTCGAACCTCTTTCTAGAAGAGAACTGTAGCTTTAGCAGTGGTGCTAACGTCGCCATGCTGAGCTTAGTTCTTGGAGACATGTGCCTCTGTTAGTGTTCAGTATTGTGCTGATTTAATAATGCGATGTTTTAAAGTGTGAGCGTTAAAAGTTGTACTAAAACACCCAAGCGCTCAATTTAGGGGTTCATTGATATCGAGCTAGACTGTGTAACGAGGTAGCACTGTAGCTAAAGTCCTATAAACTTCACTAGCCCTGGCTCTGCCAAATTTGAGTGTATTAAATGTTTGTTGTTTACTCATTATTGTATTGTTTTGGTTTTTTTTAGACATAGGCCATGTTCAGCACCAACGCCAAAATCGTGAAGCCAAACGGCGAGAAGCCAGATGAGTTTGAATCTGGTATTTCTCAGGTAAGACCCAAGTCTGTCATTCATTTTAGTGTTTGTGTTTAGCAGTTGTGCGGTGTTGCATGCAAACCATCTCGATCTGCATGCCAGTTACTTTCAGCTGAAGACGTTTAATGGTTGAAGTAATGTATATAGATGGGTGACTTTTTATACAGTAGAATATTACAGCAGTGAGGTACAGTAGAAGAAAACAAAAGTATCTAAAATATTAATGTACAGTTTAACCAGTTATGATAGGGATGTGTTGTAATAAATCCATCAAACTGCAGAGTTTATATATCGTGTATATTAAAGCGTAGCCTACCTTAAATATGCTTAAACCACTGCTAAACTACAGCTGGGTGAAATCATTAACAGAAAGCTTATTTTATTAGTTGTAATTTATCAGATGTGTTGGAAGTGAAAGCAAAATTAAAATGGTTAGTCCGCAGTGAGATACTGGATACACAGCATCTGTGGGAGAGTATCATACTGTGTATGGCTTGCCTTGGGGAAAATTTTAAAATAAAATGTAGAGTATCATACACAGGACCATCATAACCTGTATGTTATCGGTTCGCTGCCATGAGGTGTCATGCAGTAAATGTTAGTAGGTCTACAAGTTATTTTAGGGTTCATACTTGTTTCATTGGATCACACAGTAGTGCTGCTGGAGCTTTAGACCACTGTTCATGGAGTCTGCGTTATTGCAGACATTCACCTTGCAAGGATGCAAGGACCATCTGTTGCTGCCCAGTTTTAGTCATCCTCTAATCTTTCATCAGCTTACAGGATGCTGGCGGACTATTTTCAGTACAAGTGATGCTGAGGTGGTTTAAAACTCCGGCAGCACTTCTATCTGATCCACTCACATCAGTGCAACACATATTGACACACTACTGACACGTCTGTGGGGGTCCTGACCATTAGAGAACAGAGTAAAAGGGCCTAACAAAGTATGTAGAGAAACAGATGGACTGCAGTCTGTAGAACTACAAAGTGCAGTGATAGCAAGTCTAAAAAATCAGCATAAATACTCAAATCTAGAATGCATAAGATGTTTGCACAGTGCTGTATCTGTAGTTCTCAAGGACTTCAGCAGATGAGTGATGGAGGGTTCTGGAATGTAAAATGTTACAGGGTATAAATGATCTAGTATAAATTTGGTTAAAGTCATTTCAAGTCTCTGCCTCAAAATAGTAGCAGCAAATAGTTATTGTGAAAATAGCTTTCTATCCTTAATCCCAGCAATCAACACACACTCAAAGGTGAGCCTTTGGATTTACATTAAGCTCCAGAGTTTCTCACTTGAGCACATCCTTTGGCTTTTGTAATGCTGCTTGGCAAGCTTTAACTTGACACGTGTTGCTTGTCTCTAGACATGTAAGCTGTAGTCGAAATGTGTGGTGAAATATGTACCAGTAGAATTATGGATCTTAGTGTAGCCTGTACAAACATTTCCCTTTTTTAATGGCTTCTCTTGAGCTTTTTTGGTTATTGGGCACAGACTAGTAGAGATGCTTCCAGCTTTTCTCATGTTATGGCAAATGTTAGGTGAAATTGAAAAAGCTGCTATTGAAAGTTTGCAGATGAGTTAAACCCAACGTGGACACCCTGTGAGTTGGCTCTCATATGGCTCTGTCCGTGTGGCGTATGGGAGCGTAGCACTTCAGTGCCATGACGTACAGTCCCGTTCCACGACGTTGGAGAGCAAGCATGTCCCCGGCTTTAGCTGGTGAGGACGGCGTACTGTATATTCCTAGGTCTTTCCAGAGCCTTTGGGCCATTACTGGGGAGGTAAACCATGCAGTGCACATGCTTATGTAAGGTTAGGACAGGCAGATTGGCGAAATGTATGAGTAATTAAATGTAACATTGCCATTACCAGTAGGGCTGAGTTTAAAATAATGTGTACAACTTGAAGTTGGCAAAATGGAAATGTTGGTCAAAACACTGAAGCAGCTGACCAGCTGCCATTTACTGTAGTATAGTGCGATGTACTTTATCGCTATGAATAGTGATGTGGTCCAAATTCATGCCGTTCAAGATGCCATTTGATTGTGGGATTTGTACTTCAGTTCAACAAAGCAGGTACATGAAATTGGTTTCTGGAGGACCTCTAACTTTAAAACCGTGGATGGATAGCAGAAATAAATTGAATAATTCTCCTCGTGAGTGTTTGCAATTTCCTAAGCAAATGAGCACTATGATAATCGAAGAATGTTCCAGGATGGTATTTCTAACTCTCCTTGCAGGTTATATAACCTGCCACAATTGTGCTTGATGAAAACACATTCTCGATTGGCATGATCAGTGAGCTCAATTAATCTGAGTAAACAGTAGCCAGTGACTGCCTTATTCTACATTGTTAAAGGTTGTTTCTGCGCTCTCTGACAGGCTCTTCTTGAGCTGGAGATGAACTCTGACCTGAAGGCTCAGCTGAGGGAGCTGAACATCACAGCTGCTAAGGTTGGACATGGCTTTTTCTTTTGTCAGTAATAACCCATATAGTGATAGTCTGACTTATTTGGCTGTTCAGTGGTGAGTGAGCAGCGACCAACGTGGACACCCTGTGAGTTGGCTCTCATATGGCTCTGTCCGTGTGGCGTATGGGAGCGCAGCACATCAGTGCCATGACGTACAGTCCCGTTCCACGACGTTGGAGAGCAAGCATGTCCCCGGCTTTTAGCTGGTGAGGGCGGCGTGCTGTATATTCCTAGGTCTTCCCAGAGTCCTCTGGACCATTACTGGGGAGGTAAACCATGCAGTGCACAACCTGACCTTTTTACCCAAAGTCCTTGGCTTTTGTTTCCAGCATCGTTTTCTGTAAGGTTGGCTTGAACCCTTGGTGGGTTTTGTGCTTGCAGGAGATTGAGGTTGGTGGTAGCAGGAAAGCCATCATCATCTTCGTGCCAGTGCCCCAGCTGAAGGCCTTCCAGAAGATCCAGGTGCGGCTTGTGCGCGAGCTGGAGAAGAAATTCAGTGGCAAGCATGTGGTCTTCATTGCACAGGTACAGCAGAAGCATTTTCTTTTGAAGCACTTTAGTAGCCATACTGACGTACACAACTTGTGTAAGGTCATGTAGCTGAACAGTATTTTATCTAGGAGTAATTCCAAGATGGTTCATATGAAGCTGAGTTGCATGACCCCAACACTGAACACCCCCCCACCCCCCAGCAACCTACATTATCCAAGAAATAATAAGCTTCCCCAAATTCATATTTCGATGAGTAGCAGGACTAAGAGGGCTGTTCCTGGTACATATATAGCCCAGGGCTGACATGGCCTTTAGAAACCACAAAGACTTTCATTTACTGCATTTAGCACCCTTCTCTACAAATGGTTGTGGGACAATCTAAGGGCCTTGATCAAGGACCCAACAGTGCCAGCTTGGCAGTGCTTCTTGAACTCTGGCTCTTCTGGTTACTACACTAGTACCCTTACTGCTGTACCACCATTGTCTTGTTTGGAAGACCTTGGTGTTTAGGATTCTTCTGTCCAGACTGTCATAATTTCTGTATACAATGCATGTAGTTTGGAGCACAAATATATTCATTCATTCATTCACAGCATTTAGCAGAAACCCTTATCCAGAGCGACTTAGAATTGATACAGTCTTACAATCCAAGCAATTGTGGGTTAAGGGCCTTGCTCAAGGACCCAACAGTGGCAGCTTGGCAGAGGGGGGGATTTGAACCCTGGACTTTCTGGTTCATAGTCCTGCACCTTAACCGCTAGGCTACCACAATCCCTACACAACCATATATACAACCAACGTGGACACCTTGTGAGTTGGCTCTCACATGGCTCTGTCCGTGTGGCGTATGGGAGCGTAGCACATCAGTGCCATGACGTACAGTCCCGTTCCACGACGTTGGAGAGCAAGCATGTCCCCGGCTTTAGCTGGTGAGGACGGCGTGCTGTATATTCCTAGGTCTTTCCAGAGCCTTTTGGGCCATTACTGGGGAGGTAAACCATGCAGTGCACATTTCTTTCCTAAAATCTCACACAATTGCTTATAGGTTGCTTGTGCAGTTTGTTAAACAAAGTTTCCTCAAAGCTAATGTTTGTTGCTCTTCACCTGCTGCCACTTGGTGTGCTGGGACTGACTGAAGTTTTTTGTATTTAACTGTTGCTATTAAAAGAATTGTGTTCGTTCTCTCCCCCTCACATGCCTCCAGTCCAACCCTGTTTCTTGGAGTTCACCATTGATGTTGGTTAGGGCTGTGCAAAAAAAAAAGTCGATACAGCAATAGATTCAATATTGTGATTTTACTACATCGTTTTCAGGAAGCAAAAACACTTTAAATGGGGTGTAAACTCTAATATCTGCTTCTGTAAATGCTGCAGTACAGTTTTGACTCGAGTTTCTCCCCTGAATTATCAGAGTGATGTGATTTAAGACGACTGATTGCACACCATACATTTTTCAGCTGTTTTTATATTTTCAGTGAACTAGGTAGAATATCACCATCATATCGCAATGTATCGTGATATAATCGTATCGAAGTCCTTTTCAGTACCCACCCCTAATGTGGATTTTATTTACCTGTCCCTCAATTCCTTGGGCATATACTGTGCTATTTAATCTGCTTGTTTGAAGCAATTTTGGGAAATTTTGTTTGGTGCTTATAGTTGAAATACAGCCAGAAGGCACTCTCAAAAGACTTGAGTGTGTAGATATTAATTTAACACTGTAAATGGACTTAGTGTGGAGGGGTCATGCCTTTGTTTTTCTGGCTTCATGCGTTTGCTCTGTGTTCATTTCTTGATATTTCTTTCCAGAGGAGAATCCTGCCCAAGCCCACAAGGAAAAGCCGCACAAAGAACAAGCAGAAGCGTCCCAGGAGGTAAAGCTGAGCATTAACACCCTTCAGTTATGATGGTGCCTGCTAAATAAGTGAGCTGTCAGTTAAAATAAGACCCAACGTGGACACCCTGTGAGTTGGCTCTCATATGGCTCTGTCCGTGTGGCGTATGGGAGCGCAGCACATCAGTGCCATGACGTACAGTCCCGTTCCACGACGTTGGAGAGCAAGCATGTCCCCGGCTTTAGCTGGCGAGGACGGCGTGCTGTATATTCCTAGGTCTTCCCAGAGCCTTTTGGGCCGTTACTGGGGAGGTAAACCATGCAGTGCACAAAATGTTTTGTTTAAGCATTTGATTTTGCAGGGTTCTATGCTGAGCTTTTTACCTAAAGGATTTTTTTTTCCCTCTGTATTGCTTCTGATTATTTGACTAGATATTGTTCAGTGACTAGAAAAATCAACAGACAGAACGTATGCTCATCGTGCATGTCACTATTAGATTTAATCAAGTAGCAAAGGCACACAGGTGGGTGTGTCGAGTCGTTTTTCTATTAATAAATAAAATTTAAATTATTTACATATAAAAGTTAACTGTAATACAGAAACGAACTCTGAAATGAATGTTTAGTATTGACTCACCAGGAAGAGCTGGAGCACTAGCCAGTAAATGGCCGAAGGAGCTGAAGTGCTTGTAAAAAGTTATTGATTGAATTTTATTTAAAAATAGTTTTAAGTACATGTGTATAAAATTTAATTGCATGTTTATGCCAAAGTCTTTATTAAATCGAGCCTCAGCAGGCCAGGCAATATTTTTCTAAAATCAATTCCCTGTTCTTAGCTGACAGGAGTGGCACCCAGTATCATATGATCTGCTGCTGCTGTAGCCCGTCTGCTTCAAAGTTTGAAGTGTTGTGCTTTAGGAGTTGCTCCTCTTCATAACTGTTGTAACAAGAAGTTGAGTTTCTGTTGCCTTCTTATCAGTTTGAACCAGTCTGGCCATTTTCGTCTGACATCTTTCATAAACCACACATTTTTGCCCGAGATTTGCCACATACTGGATGTTGTATCTTGTACCATTCTCTGTAAACCATAGTGATGACTGTGTGAAAATCCCAGTAGGTCAGCAGTTTGAAAAACCATTGTCTAGCACCAACAACCATGTGTTCAGTCACTTAAATCACCTTTCTTCCCATTCTGATGCTCGATTTCAGCTTCAGCAGGTCATCTTGAACATGGCTAAATGCACAGAGTTGCTGCCATGTGATTGGCTGACTTGATATTTGTGTCGAGCAGTTGTTACCTAAGTGGCCAGTGCGGGTGTTTTTGGTTGTTTTGGGTTGTTCCCCTTTTATATATTGATAAAATCAGGTATCTAGTTGCCAGTTAGTGCGATAGATCTTGTAGAAAAGGCTTCAATGTTCACTCATAATGGATCACATGTTGGAGGACAGAGTTTACTGTCTTTTAAATTGACAGCTCATTGAAATTTGTCTAAGGACCTAAATTTGTCTGACCTAAAGATCTCACTTAAGCTCTTTTTATAGTGAACTTGATACATGTGAATTTAAGGAATGATTTAGCACCAGTTGGCTATATTACTGTAAGGCCCAATGGGAGCAGTCTTGGTGTCTCAGGAGTGTATGGTAGCACTTTATCGTTCTGTTGATGTCATCGTCTTTACTATTGGGCAGTAAATGTTATGATTCAGTTATAGAATGACCCTTATTTAGAAGCAAGTGCTCTTGTCTTGCAGCCGAACTCTTACTGCCGTGCACGATGCCATCCTCGAAGACCTGGTCTACCCAAGTGAGATTGTTGGCAAGAGGATTCGCGTGAAACTGGACAGTAGCCGGCTCATCAAGGTCCACCTCGACAAGGCGCAGCAGAACAATGTCGAACACAAAGTAAGTGCCTGGATTTTTTCCCTCTTTAATAAACCAACGTGGACACCCTGTGAGTTGGCTCTCATATGGCTCTGTCCGTGTGGCGTATGGGAGCGCAGCACATCAGTGCCATGACGTACAGTCCCGTTCCACGACGTTGGAGAGCAAGCATGTCCCCGGCTTTAGCTGGTGAGGACGGCGGGCTGTATATTCCTAGGTCTTCCCAGAGCCTTTGGGCCATTACTGGGGAGGTAAACCATGCAGTGCACATTGTTTAAGTGGAGTCCAGTTATATAATCTTGTGCTTAAATATAAAGCTCACAAATGGATGTAATTCAGCATGTTTCTGTGTGGGCTTTCGGGAAGGAACTGTCTGAAATGGTTGCAGTTGTGTGGTTTGAGGGCTTTCTTGTGTGACTGTTATGCGTTTGAGCTAGTGGTCAACCAGTACAGGGTTTTTTTTAATGGCTGATATTTAGAGGACATGGTTTAATAAATGAGACACAAAATAGCTGAACTTAAATGAACAAGCTTTTATTGGATGATTGATTTTTACCAACACCCCCACACCAGAACTTGCATAAATATTAGAAATTAAAAAATGCATCGATCTGTTGCACCTTCTGTCCATTTATCCTTGCAAAAAATCAGGCTAAATATACTTTGTCCACTTGGTGGTGCTGTATACCAACAAGGTTTTTATGCACCATGTTCCTGAACATGATTTATAAGGTTCCCGACTCCTTCGATGGTGAAACGGTATTCTCTGGAATAAGTTGGCAAACACCAGATGCTGCCGGGGCCACACAACTGATTCACATCTACTTAATTCAAGGGGGGTAATTCTGCCAATTTGCAAGACCTGCCGTATATCCCTTAGTGGCACACCGTTTTGGTGATTGCCCCTAGTACAGACGAGAGAGAACACATCTGGCAACCAGCATTATCCAGGAAATCTGAAGATGCCCCAAAATCGGACAAGTTATAAAACTTCTACAAGCAACAAGCCCAAGTGTTCTAGTTTTTTAACCCTTAGCCAACCTCCAAATGCGTGCACTAAAATAAATGAAAGGTTACTGCCATGAATATATCCCTGGGGTTAATTGTTAAACTACAAAAGTACCTTAATGCAATACCTTAATTTCCCCTTTCATTACACCATTACAAGCACCCCACCACACTTTAGTACTGAGTGTGAAATGCATCCGTTAGTTTTAGCACATGGTGCTGCTCATTTTTATTGCTGTCTGAACCAACCAGAATAACCGTTGCACCTACAACATGTACAACATTTAACAGACACCCTTATCCAGAGCGACTTACAATTGGTACAGTCTTACAATCCAAGCAACTGTGGGTTAAGGATCTTGCTCAAGGACCCAACAGTGGCAGCTTGGCAGAGGTGGGATTTGAACCCTGGACCTTCTGGTCCAGAGTCCAGTACCTTAACCACTAGGCTACCCTACAAAGCCGTGCATGTCATTTTGCAGGCAGATTTGTTTGCATTGTGTGCGGGTGGGATGACTGCTCCAAGTCTTTATGTACATCGTCAGACCTTACTGACTCATATGGTTACTTTAGATTTAATTGGATTAGATATGGAGAACTCGGGGAGCAATGAGAGATGCCAGAAGAGCCCACCAATAACCAAAGTGCTGGCTGATGAAAGGAGGCATTATTGGTAGCTCCAGGCATAAAGCGTTACTTTAGATATAAAAATGCAGTTTATACCTTTTTAGTTTTCCAGAACTAATAACCAGTCATCAGTTTATTAATGCAGTAAACTGAGATGCAAACATAAGGAGTCATGGAGAATACAGCTAGCTAGAAATTTGCTCATTCAGAGCAAGTTTCATCGTTGATGAGGCATTAAAAATGAAGTCAGACTTTCCCTTAAAACTAAACCAATCCAGATGGGGATTTGGACATGAGCAGTTTTAGGTGTTTAACTGGTGCTGCATTTTTAGAGTACAGATAGCTAAATTACATTCTTCAGTAATTCTACTTGTTTGTCTGTTGCACCATCTCTAATTGTTTTCATTCCATCACAGGTTGAGACCTTCTCTGGTGTCTACAAGAAGCTCACAGGCAAAGATGTTGTATTTGAATTCCCAGAATTCCAACTGTAAAGTGCAGATGGCAGAATAAATTTGTATACCATCATGCTCGGCCATGGGTTGTTATTTTCATCTGAATGCTTAATTATCAACCGTATGGATGTGGAATGTGGAATAGCAAGGTGCTTATGCAGAGTTATTTTCATGGGCTGTTTAAGATCACTTTGAGGATTGTGCAGTCAGTGTGCATGCATTTTAAAAATGTATTTTCTTTAGTAAGATGCACTTTGTAGCAGGCATCAGCTTAAATTTGGAACTGGTGTTTTTAATCTGGTGTAGGTAACGGATATGGAAGCCTCCAGTTTAGTGTTGGTGCATGGATATTTACACTTGGTAGTTTTTTGTGGCTGGAACAGTCATCCTGAGTCACACTGTTGCATAGCTGCATTGCATTTTGGAGTTGGGACAAGTAGTCTATAAACGCCCCTGTTGTTCCCCCTTTGCTACTACAGCAGACTTTGCTGTTCTGAGAAAGTTGTGCCCTTGACTTTGGATGCTTTACAATATGCTTGTCTCTTACTGTTGGCGTTCTAATTAATCTCAAAGGTGTCTGATGGAGTTAAGTGCTCTCTGCACGCCTGTTCTCCATTAACGTTGGCAAACCAGTTCTTTATGCACTTTGTTTTAGGAGGTCAGGGAGGAACGTTGAACCGAATTCACCCCTTACTGCAGATCCAAGGTTAAGCTCATTTTCAAGCGATTTGCGTTATTACGTTATAATGGTAGTTATTTTAAGTTTTACACACAGCACAATGATCATTCAAGGCTTCAATTTGAAGTGAACACTTGGGCCAAAACATTTATTCACTTCCAGACTTTTCATCATTTGGATTCCATTTGAGAACATCGATTACAGAAGAAGAAAAAAAGTGCCGTTTAGTGGGTGCTGGGGATGGAAAATTATCCATGCCGTACATTGTTTAACCAGGGGCTTGTAAAGCTAAATCCAAAATTTATAATGATACATTAAAGTATTCAAGAGTTACACAACTGCTCAATGTCTCAAATGTCCATAACCTCATGGACATGTACTGGCTTCAGCAGGGGGACACGCCTGGCACTGCAGGATCCAAGTCCCTCTCGGCGTAGTGTGTTACTGATGGTAGCCTTTGTTACTTTGAACCCAGCTCCCTGCAGGACATTCATCAGGTCCCTCCGTGTAGTTCTGGGAGTTTTGCTCACCGTTCTCATTTTGACCCCACTGGATGAGATCTTGCGTGAGGCCCCAGATCGAGGGAGATTATCAGTGGTCTTGTATGTCTTCCAGTACAATTGCTCCCACAGTTGATTTATTCACACCTACCTGCTTGCCTATTGTAGATTCACTCTTCCCCGCCTGCTGATGTTCTGCAATTTTCTTCCTGGTGTCCTTCAACAGCTCTTTGGTCTTGTTAATGGTTGAGTTTGGAGTCTGACTGTTTGAGTCTGTGGACAGGTGTCTCTTATACAGATAACGAGGTCAAACAGGTGCCATTAGTACAGGTAACGAGTGGAGGACAGATGAGCTTCTTAAAGTTAGAGGTCTGTGAGAGCCAGAAATTTTGCTTGATTGTGGGTGACCAAATACTTATTTTCCACCATGTTTTACAATTAAATTTTTTCAAAATCCTACATTTTTTTTCTCATTTTGTCTCTCAGATGAAGTGTACCTATGATGAAAATTACAGACCTCTCATCTTTCTAAGTAGGAGACCTTGCACAATCAGTGGCTGACTAAATACTGTTTTGCCCCACTGTACGTTTCCAGTCTCATTATTTACATGCCCCAGTGTTCTCCAAACTTTCTGTTTTTTTGCTAGCACGTATCAAAATGAGTGTCTGTTGTAAGGTTTTTTAAGAGGGAACAGTTTCAGAACTTACTGAAGAAATATTCAGAGCAATATTGTGCCCCCTTTGCTTGGTGTCTGTGAAATTTAATGGAAGTTTAAGTTTCCATAGCTTCCCAGCCCAGAGTGACCTCAGGACGCAGGAGTAAACATCCGTCGGGACCGTCATTTTTCTGTAGGTCTGTAGCAGACATTTCATACCAGACCACTTGGTTGAACCAAAACACCAGAAGGTCGGAGAAGACTGACAAAATGTGCAGTGCCTACAACAGCACTCCGACATCGCGGTACAGGGAAAGACCGGTTGAACTCGCCTTTCTGGAAGATCCATTGACATCTTACAGTGGATCATGGTTACTGTACTGTCCTTGAACTGTCTTTTCTGGATATGTCTTGTGCGGAAAATGAAGATCTGTCCCGTAAAGTGGAAGAGCTAAGAAATCAGCTACAGGAACTACACGTCCAGCTGAGTTTTGGACTAATGAATGTTTTGCCTGCTCCGACGAGGATATTCGGTTTTACACCAAGTAGCGTACAGTAATACCCGTAATATCTGCGGCTTGACGAATTTTTTTTGTGGCTGGTAAGTTGTATGTGTCGTTTTTAGCGTTCATTTGTTCAGAATAATTAATTGAATAAATAATTAAATGATGTTTTACTTAATTAACATTACCAAAAGTACTTTATTATTATTGTATTATTATTATTAATATTAAATATATTATCATATAATACTATTGTATTATGAAATGGAGATCATGACCCATTTGCTTTGTTTACGTTTTCAACATCAGCTGATCTAGACTTCTACCTGTATATAATTTCTAATACTGTAACGCTAATGTATCTAATTACTGCATCTAGTATCGTATTTCTAAAGTTAATATAAAATACAAACATAACAAGAATTTGCATTAATATTTACGTTCCTAGAGACTACTGCTGACGCTACTGTATCCAAATCAATTTTTATATGAACTTGATGTGTTGGGGATATATTTAGGGTTTAACATATGAAGATAGGTGTTTATAGCTATTCCTTTGTTAGTTGTCCATCCAAAATTCAAGCATTTTCAAAATTCGCGGGGGGTCTAGGAACGTAACCCTGGCGAATTTCAGTGTAATACTGTGGTAAACACCATGACAGATGCAATGCACCGACAATTTGATAACCAATTTGCTGTTAATGTAATACATTTGCCCACTGATTCCCAAACTATGACCACTTAATGGCATTTTGGTGGCTCATTGCTAGCGTATTGGGAAAACCGGAAACGCCAGAGCCACACTAAGGAGAATGCGGAAGTAACTGTGCAAAGAGCGTGTTGGCTGAAAGAGGTGTCAATCACTCGGGAACCTCACAGGAAACGCTAGAAGCTGATCTGCGTGGTGACTGCTGAGGTCGGATATTTTCCACTGGTTGAATAAAGCCACTAACCAATCACAATATAACCAGTAACAGTCAGTAAACTGCTAAAGAACCTTACACTGGAAATGAATGCATGTTTGTGTAACGGCATGAGCAGGTGTTAGAAGTTATGATAGTGATAACAATTTGGAAGTAATAATGAATTAAAGAAAAAAAATGATGTGATTTCAAACAGGTGAAGTCAACAAAAGGCAGTAAAGTTGGCTAAAAGTGTCTAAAAGTAATAAACAACAATAAGAATTATTTATTAGACAAAATTACATCTGTGAAAACTTTAACAAATCAGAAAATGCCTAAAAGATATAAATATTATGTAAAGAAATATTTATTATTCAAAATTATATCTGCGAAATGCCTAAAAAAAAAAAAGCCTAAATATTACATAATTAAATGCTTATACAAAATAACATCTGTGAAAGCTTTCACAAATCAGATTATGCCTACACATAATAGGCAGTATGTAAATAACTGCCTATTAGAGAAAATTATATCTGTGAAAGTTTTCAGAACTGATGGAGGTTAACTTTAACCTGGTTTTATTCTTTATGTTATCAGTTTTTGAAGTTATATGGCCTGCTTAGACGGTTTAATTATTTCGGGTGCTATCATTTTCCATACACACGGTTTATACAGTACGAGCCACTTACAGACAAAATGAAGACTGAAAAGTCTCACAAATCAGCCTGGTCATCTTACTGCAGGTGTCAATATTATAAGTGGTCACCAGTTACAAGCTTTTGAAAATAAAGCGACTGATTTTGGTTTAGATGCTGACGTCAAGTCAAGTCAAGTCAGATTTATTTATATAGCGCTTTTTACAATGGAGCATTGTCTCAAAGCAACTTTACAGGTTTAGATTATCTTCTAATAACTACGTCCAATCCCAAATTGAGCAAGCCTAGGGCGACAGTGGCAAGGAAAAACTCCCTAGTTCTAGGAAGAAACCTTGGGAGGACCAAGACTCAAAAAGGGACCCAACCTCCTTGGGCGGCGTAGATGTTAAATCTAAGAGCGAACTAAAGTCATGGAGTCTTCTGAATTCACAAATCAGGAATTGCCAAATTCAGTATTAATCAGTTTGAAGTTACTTCATCACGGAATTCAAGACGAAAAAAGCTCCAAATCGCTAACCGCAAGCCAACTTGACTGCAGTTGTCAACAAGTGATTATAATCATGATTTGGTACAAGAGAATTTGATGAGCAAAGATGTCCAGAGGATCTCCAGTTTGTCAACAAATGCATGAGAAAAGTATTGAAATGTTTAAAAACAATGTACCTCAAAGGATGGATTAGAAGGGATTTGCATATATTCTCCCTCTACAGTGCGTAATATCATCAAACCATTAAAGGAATCTGGAGGAATTTCAGTGCGTAAAGGCTGAGGGCGCCAGCTTAAGCACCAATAGCTGATAGAACCACTTGGACAAGGCATTACTTTATCAAACCTTTATCAAGCACTGCAATACGTAGTTAAATTCACACATGCTACCTAAACCTTTACTGTGCAAAAAAACGAAGCCTCATGTTAACCATATCCAGAAGCGGTTTCGAGTCTTCTGGGCTTTGAGGCATCTAGGATGGACCATCACACAATGGAAACGTGTTGTGGTCAGATGAATCAGTATTCCAGAGCTTCTTTTGGAAAATAATGGACGGCCCAAAGACAAATAGGACCATCCAGACTGTTATCAGCAACAGGTCCAAAAGCCAGGCTCTATCATGATATGGGTCTGTGTCAGTGCCCTTGGCAAAGGTCATTTACACTTCTGTGATGGCAGCATTAATGAAGACAAGTACACTGAGATTTTAGAGCACCATAAGCTGCCTTCAAGTTGTTATCTTTTCCAGGGACATCCATGCATTTTTAACAACACCTTGCAAAACCGCATGGTGCACATATTACAAAGGCATGGCTGCTGAAGAAAAGGGTACAAGTACTGGACTGGCCTGTCTGCAGTCCTGATGTGTCCCCAATAAAGACTGTTTGGAGAATTGTGAAACGAAACATGCAACGACGACCCTGCACTGTTGCCCACCATAAGATGTGTTTGCAGGAAGGATGGGACAAAATAACACTTGAAACACTAAACTGCTTAGTATCTTCTCTACCAAAATGTCTTTTAAGTGATGTGAGAAGGAATGGCAGTATTAGTGGTAAGTGGTAAATGCTTTATTGTTCCAAACTTATTTGGAATGTGTTGGAGGCCTGAAATGCAAGAATGGCTGTTTATTAACAAATGAACTGAAGTTGACCAGAAAATACATTACATTTCTCAGTTCCATACTGTCTACAATGACATAAGAGTCAAAGTAAATGTAAGAAACACTGTTTTTTATATTCATACTGTCACCTTTTTTTTAAAAAATTGAGAGTTGTAGAAGAAATGCTTAATGAATTAATGTGTTCAGTGAAAAGTAAAATTAGTACTAGTGTCTCTTTCTGACCAAAATACTGTGCAATGTTTTTTTGTGGCTTGTACTGGTACTATCACCAGTGGCCTCCTTGTGCTACTACCCCAGACTCAGCATTATACACCCATCAACCTCTGAACTCTGAATCCCGATGGGATGGAAAGACCCCTAATGAGGTGGGATACAAACAGAGAGACAAGTTAAAATCTGAGTTGGGACCCACTGAGAGAGAGAGGAGGCCCAACCGAAGACAGACATCAACTTGCCAGAGGTGGTATACGAACTGGAGAGGAACAAGTTAGTAGTGCACTGGTTGCCAGCACCTATAGCTGAGGCAGTGGTTGTTTCTGATTGGGTGTTCTCTCTGTTGATCCTGTTTTCAATGGGATTCCGTTCGGTCAGGCGCTTTAACCTGTTTATCTTCTGCGTTGCAAGGCACCTTTCCATCTCACCGAGTTTCAGTTTCGTTGCAGTCCATGTTGCTGGGTCTGTGATAGAACAAGCAGACCAGAGGTGCTCTCACAGGACAGGAGCACACTAGCGATGTTAGACCTATTGTCTTTATGAATGTATTAATAGCTTTAAAAGAGGAAATTAATGTAACCCCAATAAGTAAGGGCTGATATTTTATTTATACTCCTTGGTTATAGGTTTACTCTGCCCAAAGGTCTGTTCATGTAAACCAAACTAGAGCAATCCCATAATACCAGTGATTTAAAAAAAATGTGACGCTGACGAGACTAAGCGGTCTTGTGTACTTTGGTCTAGCCGACCTTTTCAGTAAACACCGTTTGTCCGCTAGACAAACTCAGTACGAAGAGCAGGTAGTATTTCTCTTACACCAATCCCTGAGGGCTTATAATATTTTTAAAGGATTTCACATTGAAGATGGCAAACTCATCGGCTGTGAAATTGAACTGCAGTCAGCCAGATTTTCTGCAGTTCAACAATCTTGCCTGTGAAACAGCAGGAGCAAAGGTGAGAACTGACCACGAAAAACAGCACACTGAACTCCACTGAATAACTGGGATACGATTTGACTAATCTCTATAAATGGTATGGATTTTCTGTGCTTATTTATGTTTAGTTTATACCCATTAGGTGATTTTTGCAACTGACGAGTGGTTTGCTCCAGCTAGAAATCTCTTAAAGGTACAGTCATAGTAATTCACACAGCTTTATTATAATTGTCCGTTCTTTAAAAGAACGTTTAAAACCGTTGCATGATCTTTGACACTCTGAAGAGGGAGCCTCCGGAGTTCCTGCCCTCAGCATTCACCGAGTTCGGGAAGTGGATGGACGGTTGGGAAACGAGGAGGAAAAGAATACCAGGTATCATTCATTTGTAAGAGGAAAGAAGTTCAGTTCAACTTTAATTTCTCAGGCAGCCGCTTCTCACACTGGCATTGATCCACTTCATGGCTTTGATGAGTGCCAGTAGTGTGGACCACTTTCAGTAAGAACACCCTCATATGTCTGCTCCTTTTGATCAATAAAATAAAGGGAAGGGGAAAAAAGCGCTCTTCAAAGTATTGCAGCTGGACATGGCTATCCGACTCTGTGATCAGGGCATGTCTTCTAATCCTAACAACTGCTGTCTGCTTAAAAGTCACGTATTGATCTCATGAAAGATGCACAGTGCAATTTCTTTCCTCTCATTTTCTGAAAGGTCACGACTGGTGCATTGTGCAGTTGGGAGTTCCTGGTGTCATTCATGGCTTTGATGTGGACACGTCATTCTTCACGGGAAACTACTCGCCTGCCATTTCTATTCAGGCTGCCTGTCTTGGTAAGGATATCCAGAAGACATGATGTATACTAAATAGTGCATTACTTACAAAACTACAATTTACTTAACAGAAACTTAGGGCGGTCTAAATTAATGCATGAATTGCATTTTGTTATATGCTAGGTGCATGTGTCCGAAATCTCCTAATCACTATTCCTTATATTGTACACACCATACAATACAACGGAAAGTCTTTCCCTGTCACATTTTCACATTCTGTTATGTTGAAGCCTCATTCTAATATAAATGAAAATCAAGTTCCCCCATCATTCTGCACTCAACACCCCGTAATTAGAAATTGAAAACCGAATTTTAGAAATTTCTGCAAATTTATTAAAAAGGAAAAACTAAAAATTTGCATTGGACATAAGTATTCAGATCCTTGATTTATGACACTTGAAATTTAGTTCTGGGGGCCTCTCATTTCTCTTGATCATCTTGGAGATGGTTGTACACCTTGATTGGAGTCCACCTGTGGTAAATTCAGTTGATTGGACATGATTTGGAAAGACACACACATGTCTATATAAGGTCTCACAGCTAACAATACATATCAGAGTAAAAACCAAGCCATGAGGAGGAAAGAACTGCCTGTAGAGCTCAGAGACAGGATTGTAGGGAGACACAGATCTGGAGAAGGCTACAAAAAATTCTGCTGCACTGAAAGTTCCCAAGAGCACAGTGGCCTCCATAATTCTTAACTGGAAGAAGTTTGGAACAACCAAGACTCTTCCTAGATCTGGCTGCCCCACCCTCTTCAGGGGAGGAGGGCCTTGGTAAGAGAGGTGACCAAGAACCCAATGGTCACTCTGGCAGAGCTCCAAAGATCCTGTGTGAAGATGGGAGAAACTTCCAGAAGGTCAGCCATTACTGCAGCACTCCACCAATCTGGGCTTTATGGCAGAGTGGCCAGACAGAAGCCTCTCATCTATAAAACACAAGTGAAAGCCAATCTGGAGTTTGCAAAAAGCACCCAAAGGACTTTGAGAAACAAGATTGAACTTTCTCGAGGTGATCAAGAACCGAGGTACTACTGTACTTCATATTAAAAAAGAGGCAGCGTTAAGAGTGCTTTGAGTTTTGGTTTTGCATTTTGGTCACATGACCAAAATGGGAAAAAAATGAAAATGTCATCCATGTTTCAGAAGGGCTATCTTTGCCACCTCTTGAGGGAGACCGTACAGGTATGGCTGCTTCAGAGAGCCAGTTCAAAGTCATAGCACAGGTAATTCCTTTTTTTCATGCTGTAGGTCTCCACATAGAATATGTTTTAATAAAATATTCTCTGATTATCTATTGACTTTGTGACTGACAGCTTCAGTCAGAAATCTGGGAGGAGCTTGTTCCAGTAACTGAGCTGAAACCTGGATACTCAGATACATGCCACAACTACTTCAGGGTCACCTTCCCTCACAGAGTCACCCACATTCGGATGAATATGTATCCAGGTAAAATACACAGTCAGTGTTATCTTGTTTCAGTTTAGTCATTGCCAATAGACACCAAATAGCAGGCTTTTACAATCACTGGCCACTTTATTATGTCCACCTTGATAGTACCAGGTTGGACCCATTTTGCCTTTAGAACTGGCTTAATTCCTCATAGCATCATCAGAAATTTGGGTCCCATTGACATAGTAACATTGCTCAGTTGCTACAAACTTTCTACAGTTATTTGTAATTTGCTACACATCCATGATGCAAAGCTCCCTTTTCACCACAACCCAAAGGTGCTCTATTGGACTGAGATTTGGTGACTGTGGAGGCCATTTGTCATTTTCAAGAAACCAGTTTGAGATGATTTGAGCTTTGTGACATGGCGCATTCCAACAATACACAGTCAGGTTGTGGTGTTTAAACGATGCTCAGTTGGTTTTAAGGGTCCCAAAGTATTCCAAGGAAATATCCTACACACAGTTGCACCCCCAGCAACCTGGCATGTTTATACAAGGCAGGATGGATCCATGTTTTCATGTTGTTTACGCCAAATTCTGACCCTACCACCCGATTGCTGCAGCAGAAATCGAAACTCATCAGACCAGGCAATGTTTTTCCAATGTACTCTTGTCCAATTTTTGTGAGCCCCTGCAAGTTGTAGCCTCAGTTGTCTGTTCATAGCTGGCATCACAGGAGTGGCGTCCCTTGTGGTCTTCTGCTGATGTAGCCCATCTGCTTCTTCAACATGTTGTGCATTCAGAGATGCTCCTCTGCATTCCTTAGTAGTAACGAGTGGTTATTGGAGCTACTGTTGCTTTTCTATCAGCTCAAACCAGTCTGGCTATTTTGCGCTGACCTCTGGCGTCAATAAGGCATTTATGCTCAGTGGATATTTTCTCTTTTATTGACCATTCCCTGTAAACCCTAGTGATGGCGGCATGCAAAAATCCCAGTAGATGAGTAGTTTCTGAAATATTCAGACCCGCCCGTCTAGCACCAACAACCATGCCATGCAAGTCACTTAAATCACT
Organism: Ancistrus triradiatus; assembly: GCA_025084515.1. Taxonomy (NCBI): domain Eukaryota; kingdom Metazoa; phylum Chordata; class Actinopteri; order Siluriformes; family Loricariidae; genus Ancistrus; species Ancistrus triradiatus. Next base: position 32,177 of record JAJAGP010003430.1, read on the forward strand.
TTTCTTTCCCATGCTTGGATTGAGCTTCAGCAGGTCATCTTGATCATGTTTACATTGCCTAAAAGCATTGATTTGCTGGCGTGTGATCGCCTTAGATATTTGCATTAAGAAGCAGTTACTAGGTGTACCTAATAAAGCGGCCAGTGTGTGTTTAACAAACTCTGAGACAAGTCAACCATTGCTTCTTTTTGAACTGCAACAGGCAGTTTCATTGGACAGATCAGTGCACTTGTGTTTGTACACATGATTTCACATATGCTCCATAATTGGCTGGTGTCACTTTGATTGCTCAGAGCAATTTAATGCCTTCTCTACTACTCAGAAATTGGTGCCAATTAGGCCCTCTGTTCTCTGAGCCATTCATGGCTATGGCATGATGCAACTTGTGACAGAATTGCACATCTCAAGTTCCCAAAAAACCCACAATATATAATGTTAACAGCATCCTAGCGATAGGTTATGTATTACAAAAGTAAGTTTTATAAAATTTTCAATTGGTGTATTTGCTATTAAGTATAGACCTAATCCTGTGTATGACTGTTGACAGATGGCGGTATAGCAAGGTTGCGAGTATATGGAATTGGGCAAAGAGACTGGTCCACTGTATCCAGTCAAGAGGAAGTGGACCTTGTCGCACTGGTCAATGGCGGTGTATGTGTGGGCTACAGTGATGCACATTACGGACACCCCCGCAACATGATAGGTACTGGATTTATTAGTCTTTCTGAAATACACCTCTGACATGCATTTATGTTGTACCTGGTAAAACCATCGACAGTCTTCAAAGACCACAAAATATATTTTCTCTATTTGATAAGGTGTATTGATTTAGAAAAAAAAAGCCTACACTTGTACCCTTGTGTTGGGGTAGATGGTTCCTAGGTGAAAATGGTGTTGGGGTAGATGGATACTGGGTGAAAGTGGTATTGGGGTAGACGGAAATTGGATTATGGTGGTGTTGGGGTAGATGGATACTAGGTGAAGGTGTTGTTGTGGTAGACGGAGACTGGGTTACGGTGGTGTTGAGGTAGATGGAGACTGGATTAAGGTGGTGTTGGGGTAGATGAAGACTGGGTTTGTTTGAGTGGATGGAGACTGGGTGAAGGTGGTGTTGGGGTAGATGGAGACTGGATGAAGGTGGTGTTGAGGTAGATGGAGACTGGGTTAAGGTGGTGTTGAGGTAGATGGAGACTGGATTAAGGTGGTATTGATGTAGATGAAGACTGGAGTAGGGTGGTGTTGGGGTAGATGGAGACTGGGTTTAGGTGGTGTTGAGGTTGATGGAGACTGAGAGAAGGTGGTGTTGAGGCAGATGGAGACTGGGAGAAGGTGGTATTGGGGTAGATGGATACTGGGTGAAGGTGGTATTGGGGTAGATGGAGACTGGGCGAATGTGTTGTTGGGGTAGATGGAGACTGGGTTTAGGTGGTGTTGAGGTTGATGGAGACTGGGTTTAGGTGATGTTGAGTTAGATGGAGACTGAGAAAAGGTGGTGTTGAGGCAGATGGAGACTGGGAGAAGGTGGTATTGGGGTAGGTGGATACTGGGTGAAGGTGGTATTGGGGTAGATGGAGATTGGATTAAGGTGGTGTTGGGGTAGATGGCGACTGGGTTAAGGTGGTATTGGGGTAGATGGAGATTGGATTAAGGTGGTGTTGGGGTAGATGGAGATTGGGTGAAGGTGTTGTTGGAGTAGATATAAATGTGACTGGGGTGGCATTGGAGTAAATGGGGACAGAATGTATTGGAAATGATGTTGGAGAACTTTGAAATTTGGTGGGGATGGTATTGGGGTAAATGGAGATGAAGGGGTAAGGAGGTGTTGGGGTACATAGAGACAGGGTGAGGAGGGCGTTTAGGTACATGAGACAGGGGGAAATGGTGTTGGTGATCATGGAGACTGGGTGGGGACAGTGTTGATAGACATGAAGATGATGTCGGGGTACACAGTGATGATGGAGTTGGGGTACATGAAGAGACAGAGACAGGTGAGGATAGTGTTGGGATATGTGAAGACAAGGTAGGATAGTGTTAGTTATCATAGACAGTCTTTGGCTACGTAAGACAGGGTGGTATTGGGGTACGTGGAGAAAAGCAGGGTGGTGCTGTAGTATTCCCGCTTCATCCAAATATAATGGCTTTGGACAGTACTGGCTATTTTACTCATAGACATGTATACCTAGACGCTGCATTGGCTGCTTTGGCTCGTTACTGCGATACGCCATATTGGTCCAGGCAACACTGGCATGTAAACAAATACAGATGAATGGAGGAGCTTTGTTTTTTTATTGTTAAAATGCTCAATAACCTAATTATTTCTCATCCGATTTTAATGAGTCCTTTTTTTTCAAGGCTTTTGATCTTCGTGAAGTACAAAAAAAAGGTTTTGACTCCAATTACTTCGAATCTCGACAGAGAGGAGTGTGTATCATTGTTAGGCAAGTTAACGTGGTGGAAAATAATTCCTTGTCATACGATGTCATACGATCGATTATTTTCCTTGTTTAAGATGTGAGGAAACCTCCCTTTATAATTTAGTATGTATGAATTTAATGTCAGAATTCACTTTGAAATACTGAAAAAATCATCTAAATTGTGCATCTTTAAGTTAATATATTTGACCAACATATAAAAGTCAAATACTGAGAAACTGGCAGTCAGTCTGCTTTCTGTTTGTTACAACAGTCAAGGATACAGATAAACTCAAAGGTAATATACAGTACAGCATGTTATTATATCATACCTTATAAATACAATAAGGTATAGTGTAATAAGTACCGGTAATATAACTAATGAAATAGTAGATTAACAATGGTATATATAGTTTATGTAGTATAATAATAGTATAATACAGTATATGAAGTAGTGAATACTATATTATACAGCTATTATATTACTATTTATACTACATATACTATGTACTATTGCAAATCTTGCAATATTATTCTTTATTAGACTAGAATCATGCATGTTTTATCCAATCCGATCAATGGAGAATTATGAGAAGTTGCCTGGACCAATATGGTGACGACGTTGACGCATGATCCAGCAGCCATCCAGGTATACTATGTCTATGATTTTACTAGTTATCTGTATTAAGCTAATGCTAGACTGTTGTATTAATAGGTTAAGACTCTTTTAATGAATGACACAGTTGGGTAAAGTTCAGAAACTCTAACCAGTCTGACGTTGCAGGATTCGGGAGGGCAGACAACATGGGCGATGGGTGGGAGACAGCACGGCGTCTGGATCGTCCCAAAGTGTTAAAAGTAAAAGTATTCCTTCAGTAGTATGTATACAGTACATTTTTATGGGTAGTTCATGCCATATATAAATCACCTGTTCTGACTCTCAGGTGGATGAGAAGGGGATTTTGCAGGTCCCTGGATTTGAGTGGGCTATCTTCAGACTCGGGCATCCTGGTGTGATCAGCAAAATTGAGATAGATACAAATCATTTTAAAGGTATGTCATTATGACATGGACATGTTATATGCACTGTATTTAACAATGTACTTCTAAGAGCAGACTGACTATTGGGTTTGACTGTTAGAACACCAATACATAATTGATCATGATCAATATTCCATGAGATTTCTGATCATGTCTCTTTTCTCCTACATTATTTAGGTAATTTTCCTGATTGGTGTAAAATAGAGGCCTGCACTTTATCTCCAGAGGAAGAGAAGACCTTAATCAGCCAAAAATGGGGCAGCAATAAAGATCCCAAGTGGAGAATGCTTCTGCTTCCTCAAAAAGTATGGCATCTTTCTATACTTTATTTATATTTAGGCACACTTTTTTCTTTGCACTTTTCTTAAATTGTATATCCAAAGGTTTGTGGACACTTAAAAAAAACTTTAGTCTCCTGCAATTAATAGAATTTTAATATCTAGTAATATAAATAACTAAGTGCTATCTTAAATTGAAAATGAGTCCCTTATCATGCCCAGTTTGCCAAACACCTTTTTTGCATCAGGTGAGTGTGTGAAAAGCGGTATACAGATTCTTTAAACATCCCAAATCCCTTCAGTTTCCATGACCCCATTACCCCATAATGAGAAATAAATGCTGTATATGATTGCTATATGAGGGCAAAGTCGATAAACTGATCCTATGAAAGTATTGAGGTGTTCAGGACAACCCATTCTATTGCCACTATTTGGATATGGACACCTGTCATACTAACCTGATGACAAATTCTTTTGTATTGCCTGTATTTGATAGGGTATGTCTTTTGTACCTGTAGTTGTTTTTGCATAGGTTTGGAGAAACATACACAAGTGAATAATTGCCCCTTAATTACCACTGTTTCTTTGAGGGTGCCTTTATGTTCTTTGTATTGTTTATGAGGAGGAGAGTAATACAATCAGATATTAAGCTCTCTAGAAAAAAAAAACAGTATTCACAAGGGTGAAGTGTCTAATTAAGACAGTACTGTTACAAGGTGTGTTTTACCCTTTATATTTTCCCAGCTGAAGCCTCACAACCGACACTTCTACTCTGGTGACTTTGTGCAACAATGTGGTCGTGTAAGCCATGTGCGGCTCACCATTGCTCCCGATGGAGGCGTCAGCAGACTCAGACTGTGGGGTCACGGCGTCTTCGATGGCCCAACTAAACTACTTCAATCATCAAAACTGTAACCTCATTATAGCACAGAACAGATACAGAAATACTAATAAGAAGAGTAAGAAGAGTTTCCTCAGTACTCTTTGAGGTCAAGAATAATGGTTTGGACCTAGATGTCTGAAACATTTATAGTTAGAAATATTATTCCATGATCATTTTGATTAACAATCAAAAACACACATTACCTATTGAAAATAATCATATCCTTTCATATCATTATGTCTTACAGCCTAAAATAAAAAATGCGCATTTAGATTATTTAGACTGGGGAATATGTATTGTGCAAAGTCTAGCACCATTAGGAACTATTGTTTTAGCCATGGTATAATGACCACATATAATTATTTCCCAGTCTGTTTATTTAAGTACAACCAGGAATAATAATAAAATAAAGGAAATGTGTATACAGTATTTAAAAAATGAAGAAAAAAAGAAAAAGAAAAAAGCTTAGATAGGCTACAGTGGCAAGTATTTAGTGTGCCTGCGCGTTACACTGGGTAATAACAGCATCTGGCAGCTTCATCAGGATGCCATGTTGACCCTTTTACAGTCTGGAGAAGTTTGATCACCACTTTTTTGGAAGAGGAACAGGGTGAAAGGGCTAAGATATGCTACAGCTCACAAGGATTGGAATGGAATGAAGATCAGTGGAAAGAGTATTATGGTGACACACACTTTCCTGAAAAAAGGGTTGTTATTCATTTGCAACAAGTTTGAACTCTGAGAGCTCCCTAGATGCATCGTGTGTGTTGCAGGACATGAGTGGCAGGAAATGGAACAGTGCACTTTATAACGTCCGGGCCCATAAAGCTTGCCATTATTGATGGAACAATGAATTATGAATTATACCAACAAATTCTAAAGGAAAATGTCAGGGCATCTGTCAGTGAACTGAATCACAAGACTGGACTGAATGACAAGATGGGTCATGAAGCAGGACAACGACCCTGAGCACACAAGTATTTCTACCAAAGGAGAATAAAGTTAATTTGGAATGGCAAAGTCACTGTCCTGAACAGTGTTAATTTCGTTGACGAATGATATTCGTCATAGTTTTTGTCAGCGACCCTTTTTTCTAACCCTGGGAAGACCGTATAAGTAGCCTCTGTACTGTTTCTCATAAAACCAACTCGACAATGTCAACACCTGAGAGAAAGTTGATATATTTGTACATTTCTCATTTAATGTCAGTGAAAACAACACTCTCTGTGTAAACCTGTGTGGGGCGACTATCTCCGGTAAAAATACAACAAACGTGAAACGACATCTGCAGGCATGTCGTCCTAAAACTGCGGTCAACCTATCCGCACCTAAATGGCGCGAGCTCCTGTTTTAGCGGTATTACGGTAGTGCGTTGCTAACGCACTCTAAATTCGTTATGTTCAAGCCAATATTCCAGCGAATAAGGTAGGGATTAAAATATGTTTCTAGTTATAATTTACTTTGTCTCAAAGTGTTCATACTATCTTTAAGGAGTGTTCGGGCAACATAGCAACTCCGTTTTATAATGTAATTATGGATACATGCATATAGAGCTTGCAGATGTATCTTATTTGATATGTTTAATAAAGCCCATAATATGTCATTTATTCCAACTTGATTCAATTCTACAATATCCAATGAGTGTCCACATCGAGTTTGAAGCAGATCTTTGTTGAAAATTTTGAGTTATAACAACTTGAATGCATAATATTATCAATGCATGCATGTAGTTGTTTCATTTTAAATAATTCCAAGAGATATCTTAAAAAATACGTATTGCAAGCTTTACATTTCATATTTTGGTCAGTTGAATCTCCTGTAGATTTAGTCGACTATAATCTTATTATAATTAGTCGACTAAAACTAGATAAAAACTAAGAACATTAGTATTCAAAATTTTGACTAAAACTAAATTATGTTTTAGTCAAAAGACTATGACTAAAACTAAATAAAAAATTGCTGTCAGAATTAACACTGGTCCTGACCTTTCCAATAGAAAATCCAATAGAAATGTTGTGGAGCCAGTTCATATAAGGAAACCCACTAATATCCTAGAGTTGAAGCTGTTCTGTACAGAGGGATTGGCTAAAATTCCCCCAAGCTGATGGAACAGTAACCAGAAATGTTTAGCTGCAGTTATTGCGGCACACGAGGGGACAAACCAGATACTGAAAGCAAAATTTCACAATTTTACTTTTGCCAGTCACAGATATGTGATATTTGATCGGATTTTCCTCAATAAATAAAAGACCAAGTATAATATTTGTCTCATTTGTTTAATTGGGTTTATTTTGCCTACTTATAGGGCTTGTGTGAAAAATCTGATGTCATCTGTCTTATTAATGCAGAAATATAGAAAACTGAAGGGTTCACAAGCATCACTGTATGTTCTTGATGGAAGATCCAACCAAACTGCAATTATTATTAAGATTCCAGGGCATTTAAAGGAAAATCAGTGTGTATTTTTGTTTCAAAACTGTTTTTCCAAATTCCGTTGATAACATCCTTAGCCAATTTTGCTATTCTGTCACAAAAGTTGTACAGGTAGTAAAACTAATCTCTCAGCTATTGATTTTTGTAAAGTGCCAATAATATATTGATGTTTTAAGCCTGTTTTACTTGGTTAGGGTCAAAGTGGGCATCAGGGGTTATCATGGAGGACACTGTTCCCTGTATTTGGCACCACTGCTGGAGTGAACTACTCAACTGAGATGTCTGCCTCAAGCATGGGCAGTTGTGCTTGTATCACTCCCAATCTTGCCAGAAGCCACTGATGAGACTCGAACCCAGGTTACCATGGTCATGTGCTAGCAAATTGCTACTGAACAACCAATTTATATATTTCTCCTTTTTTACTTAGTATAACTTTAATGAAAGGTGATGTTGACGTGGCTTGGTGGGTAGCACTGTTGCCTCACAGCAAAAAGGTCCTGGGTTCAACCCAGGTGGAGTGGTCTGGGTCTTTTCTGAGTTTGCATGTCCTCCCCATGTGCATGTGGGATTACTCCAGGTACTCCTTCCACAGTCCAAAGACATGTGTGTTAGGTTAACTGAAGTTTCTAGTTTCTAGTGTGGGAGTGTGTGTATGAGTGTGTGTCCCTCTGCAAACTGTCTAGGGTTATTCCTGCCTTGCACCCTACTTTCCTGCGACCCGGACCAGGATTAAGCGGATAAGAAAATTAATGAATGAATGAATGATCTTGCAGCTCTGATGGCTCAGAGGTATGTGTTATCTGCTGGAAATGCTAGTTCCTGAGGGCCTGGGATCAAATTCTGGTGGGGTTTATAACATGAAGGTTGGGTTGTGTACAGAACTCTGCAATAGACTGGTTCTCTTTCCAGGGTGTACCTGTGTCCAGTTCCGACAACTGTGTGTGGAGTTTGCTTGTCCTCATTGTGTCCGTGTAGGTTTCCTCCCGCATTCCACAGGCATGAGGGTTAGGTTAATTGGTGTTTCTAAAGTGCCTGTAGTGTGAGTGTGTGTATGAGTGAGTCTGTTTAGAGTTATTCCTACCTTGCGCCCTGTGCCTCCCAGCTAGGCACCAGCTTTCCTGCAACCCTGACCAGGATTAAGCGGATAAGAAAATGAATGAATGTTAATGTACAGTAGGTGTTTCTGATTAAATGGTCAATGAGATTATATTAGACTTGCATGCTTGCCTTTTTCTCAGTGTTTTCAGTAACTATCAAGTCACAACAAAGAAGACCTGAAGAAAGAAGGGCTGAATACTTTGGTCTGAAAAGCTTTGATTATGTACAATTCTTCATACTACATAACTCCTAACAAAATAACTGAATCAAATAGCATGCTTTAGGGATTATAGTAGCCTTCGAACGATATGTCTGTTTTACTGCACATGAAGATGTAAAGCCTTAGCTCTGTAAATAAGGTTCAAGTTTTAACACACAGTATTTCTTTTTAAGACTTTTCCCATTGGCGGCTTATCCTTCAGTCCTTATTCTCACACTGAAATGTGAATAGAATGTAGAGTATGTTTCACAGTTCTGCTTCTTGATCTACTAACAGCTTACTTGAAGATTTTTTTTCCTACAGTCTCTTGTTATCATTTTGCCCTGTCTTCCCCCAGATTAAGCCAGTGGTCCATAGCAGGATAATAGTGCTACCACGATGGATTTGGATTTGAGTCATGCTCTAGGGAGTCAGGACAGACTTCCTGTTTTTGCTAAAGTTCAGTTTAGCCTTTTAGCGTATGAGCTGAATGGTAGATTGAGAGTTTAAGCCTGGGAAAGGAAATGGTTGTCACATTTATCTCTGGGAAAGACTAAAGTTTGCAGAACTTGGGGTTCTGTAACAGTATGAGGGCCACTTTTTACACTGTTTCTCAGATCAGGGCCTTTTTCCTCCAAAAATATAGTCATTCCACTTAATTAATGGAAAAAAAATTTAATTATAAAAATATGTTATTGTTATTATTATTATTATTATTATTATTATTATTATTATTATTATTATTATTATTATTAAGCAATGCACCCTGCACAGTGATGCAATTGCAAATTTGAGATAAATAATTTAAAACATTACTAAAAACTACCAAGAACACTGATAAATCACATTTGGTAGCTGTGCCTGGTCTCTAACATTACACTTTAAAATGAAACGTAACGATTAATCTTTTATTTTAAGCATTGTTGTGTCATTCTACATCCCATCTATGTATTACATTTTTTAATAAGAAATCCATAATATTTTACTTTCAAATACACAAATAAGTCATGCCCCCAGGATTTGACTCAGTCCTGTTACACTAACACATTCCCACTTCTGAAAATTAGGGAAAATACCACAAGTCACATGTTCAATAGGAAGCTGTATCATCTGGATCTTCTGAAGACCATGGGAAGATCAAAAGTAAGTTCTGTCTTATTTTCCCTGTATATTTGATGATATTGTAATTATGACTGAATGACTGAGAAGGTCAACGTCAACTTGCTATCCTGTTACC